>PVIC010015629.1:0-34946 GCA_004025085.1 Thryonomys swinderianus
GCCACAAACTCTGGGTTTTATGTATTTGACTACATGGGCTGTGCAGTTGCTCTGTCCTGATCTATCCTCACTGGACCCCTGTCACTTTTAGCACTACCTGTAGGGTAGTTACGGATCTGTTCAAAATTTAATCTTATGAATTTAGAGCAAACATTTTCCCATACACTACTCATGGCATATAGAAGAGAGAGTGATAAAATTAAAGAGAGGAGCCGGGTGTGGTGGCTCATGCCTGTCATCCCAAAACTCGGGAAGCAGAGGCAGGAGGATTGCTGAGTTTGAGGCTTGCCTGGGCTACATAGTGAGCTCAGGGCCAGCCTGAACTACAAAGCGAGACCCTGTCTCAAAAAAAAAAAAAAATTAAAGAGAGGAGCCCATTCCATAACGGGGTAGCTCCCCTGACCCCGTTATATGGCTTTGCAGATGGCAACCGGGCACCACCAGTTTGAGTACCAACACTGATCCACTTTTCTTCCCCAAAATCTCAGCTGTTGGATCAGGCCAGCTTGACTCCTGCTTGCAGCAAGGCCCCTTCCAGTACCTGCTTCCGTCCATGACTCATTTATGCCTCCAGTTTTCATCTGCTTTGTTTCTGCTCCCTTCCCGCCTTAGCCATGGTAGTATGCACATTATTTGGTGTCAATATCACCTTTATAAATATTTTCCCTCATAAGGTAAAAAAACATATCATGTGGAGCTTGTTTTTAATTTGTTTGCATTTCTAAATGTATTGGTTGTAACATAATTTAGTTGTCATTATGCATAATTCTAAATGCATAGTATCATGAAATACATTTTGTGTGTGTTAACTTTTTTATTAGTACATTATATATACATGACACGATTACACTCCACAGTGAATATTTGTACCAGTATATGACACAATTTAATTCTCATTTTTCCCCTTCCTACACACCCTATCTCCTCCACCCCTATATACACAAGCATTGTTTCCTTTTTTTTTAACATCAATTCATTATGAAGAATGAAATAATTTTTTTTTTTTTTTTGAGACAGGGTCTCTCTTTGTAGTTCAGGCTGGCCCTGAGCTCACTATGGTGCCCAGGCAAGCCTCGAACTCAGCAATCCTCCTGTCTCTGCCTCCGGAGTGCTGGGATGACAGGCGTGAGCCACGACGCCCGGCATTGTGGTATGTAGTGTTGATTGCTGGTGGGCGTGAGTCTCCATGCCCAGCATTATATGTGGTTACTGGGGATCGAACTCAGGACCTTGCTCTTGCGAGGCAGGCGCCGGAACCACTGAGCTAACCCTCCAGCCCAAGAATGAAATAATTTTTGAGAAAACCAATATTTATACTTTTTAGAAAGACATTGTGAAAATATGTAAGCTTTTATAGCCTGATATTTCCCCGATCTGATTTTGAACAGAACGTTAAATCCTCATGCCTTCTTAGGCAAGGCTCTGGGGAGGTGGCTAGATCATGGATGAGTAATAACTGGATTAGTCTACTGATTGCCTTATGGTTCTGGATGTGGCTGGTGACCAAAGGCCCAGGCTGGATGTGGTGGCACCAGCCAATAGCCTTGTAGCCTGGATAGGATTTAAAAGGGAAAGGGAGGCTCACTGTTTGCTGCTTTTTGCTGTCTGCTCTTCCATGAACTGTTTCTCCTCTGCCTTCCCACCCACCTTGGAACCGGCTGACCATGACTGAATCCTTGACAAACTGAGCTAAAGTAAATCTTTCCTCCTTTAACTCGTAGGTGTCTAGGGTTTAGTTCCATCACAGTAACTAAGAGTAGCTTGACCTCACCTGTGTCCTTGTTTCAGGTTCCTTTTCCAGAGATCAAAGCCTTATCTCTATAACTTACTTTTAAGCTAACTCCTCTTAGAACAAGGAAAGTCTATGGACCTCCCTCGTCTCAAGCACGGATTACCTATAACCACAGAGTGAAAGGTCAGAATCAGAAGGCGCTTTCACCTGTCGCTCTCAGCCACGCTCCTGGAATCTCAGGTTCCTGAAAGGCTCTTCACTTGTCACTGTAGGGCAAGATACTGCAGAAGAGACAGGACCCGCTGGCCATGTCTATTCATGTTTCGACCATATTTAATATTATGCATTAAATGCACACAACATTTAGTTTAAGATGAGTTTCAATATTAAAAAAAAGAAAGGAAAAAGATACCACAAATTATGGATCAAATCCTTATCTATTTAATAGTGACACAGATCCAGGGAGAATTTACTTGTTAAAAAAAGAAAAGTCAGTGTTGGGCTGGAGATTTAGCTCAGTGGTTCCAGCGCCTGCTTCACAAGTGCAAACCCCTGAGTTGGATCCCAGTAACCACATACAATGCTGGGCGTGGTGACTCAGGCCACCCAGCAGTCCATACCACATACCACAGTGCCAGGCATGGTGGCTCACACACGCCTGTAGTCCCAGCACTCAGGAGGCAGAGGCAGGAGGATTGCTGAGTTTGAGGTTTTCCTGGGCTACATAGTGAGCTCAGGGCCAGCCTGAACTACAAAGGGAGACCCTGTCTCAAAAAATAATTTTCAGGCAAAGTTATTAATAGCTGTTTAGTGGTTAGAACAGTTCTGTGTCTCCTGACATGTTCCCTGCATCCAGTTTCTAGACTCCAAATTTCACTAAACAGAAGTCTGGCTTTGGACTGGCTTGGAGATCAGACATATTTGTCATGGTTTTTCCATCACGGTGTTATTTTTTTGTTTTTTCCATTGGCAGTCTTCTCCTTTATTGTTTCTGGCCTACACCCAAATATAATAGGCCTTTAAAATTGGCATTACAGATTTATTTGATGTGATTTGTTTTATTTTCTTTTGTCTTTCAAGGCAAGGTCTCAGTTATGCATTTCAGGCTGGCCTTGATCTCACTGCATATCCTACACTGGCTGGAGCCTGGGTGGTCCTTCTGCCTAAACCTCTCACATGGTGGGCTTGCAACAAGGCTACCAGCTTCTTTAAGGTTCCGGGGAAGTATTTGGAGGCAATTGAAATGAAGCATGATCTCTTCACCACATATTTAAAGTAGCAATCAAGTAATAACCAACTGAATTCTAATGGATCCAACCATTTGTTTTGCCATCCTTAAATTTCATATGAGGAGTTCAGCCTACACTAATTACTCTTGATCATTTAACAGATTGATTTCAAAGACTATGGAAAGAGATAATTTGAAGCATTAGGTTGACTAAACAATCACTGTGTTTCTCTAAGTACCTGACTAATTCTAAATATAAATGTCTCATTTTACATGCATTACAGTATCTATGCAGCACACATCTTTCCTGTGATACCAAAATCCTCTTCCAGCCTGTCATACTTTCGGTGCTCCTTACAGGGATGAGTATGCTGAAAGGCTTATAAAGATGTCAAAATGCAGGTCAATACTACAAAATCTTCATTAACAACCTCACAAATATTCATTTCAGTGTAGGTGTATCACAAATTATTATTTTTTTTAGATAGGCCTTGCTCTGTAGTTCAGGTTGGCCTTGAATTCATTCTGTAGCCCAAACTGGCCTCAAACTCACTGTGATCCTCCACGCTCAATCTCTTTAGTAAATTGTTACTTGAACTAATAAATCATAAGGGTCTCGCTTTGTAGTTCAGGCCAGCCCTGAGCTCACTATGCAGCCCCGGCAAGCCTCGAACTCAACAATACTCCTACCTCTGCCTCCCAAATGCTGGGATGACAGGTGTGAGTCACCACGCCTGGCACTGTGGTGTGTGCTACTGATTGCTGGTGGGAGTGAGTCATCACATCTTGTATTGTTGCATGTATTTACTGGGCATCGAACCGGGGGACCTTGTGCTTGCTAGGCAGGTGCCGGAACTGCTAAGCTGAATCTCTGGCCCAGTTTCCTTTTATTTGAAATGGAATCTAACTCTGCAGTGCAGGACAGCGTTGGGCTCACTGTGTGGAGGAGGCCGGCCGGCCACAGACTCGAGGTCTGTGTCTGCAATGCTGGGGCTCCAGGCAGCTACCACAGCCAGCTGCTTTACTCTCGAGAACTTTCCTCCTTGATGAGTGGATGGAAAAGAACACGTGAAGTAGCAACGACGGTGGACGATACACTCAAATCCCCTACATAGCAAAGCCAAACGCAAAAGAGAATTAGGACAGAGTGTGCAGCTTTTAAAGGCTACTAATTTTCAGAGAAAAAAATGGTAGTGATGTTCTAAATTTAGCTGACACTAGGAGGGCAAACATGTGAAATTCACTTACTTGAAAAAAGAAAAATAATGAGGTTTTAGTATCCCATAAAAAGCCACCTGTTTCAGCACAGATTTTTATACTAACCTGTATGTTACAGTTTACCAACATCAAGATATATCTAATAGCAATGGAAAACACCGGAAATATCTTCTGACCTATCCATCTTCTTTTCAACCATTCCCCTGCATCCTATAGTGTTAAATTTATCCTTATTCCATAGTAGAAAGGTTTCCTCTCTCGAGCCTGCTTTCTGCATGAACTTCCTTCTTTGCAGGAGTCTGTGGAGTTTGCCACCAGCTGCCATTCCTTCTGTCCTGTCTTTGTAAATTCCTAGGTCTACTTTATTTCAGCATCCAAATGTCACCTTCTCTGATAATCTTTACCCAAATTCATCACTGAAAAAAGATCAATCTCATGCCAAGTGGGATAAGAATTTCACACTTGAGCTTTATACCTGTAATTTCTCCAGTCATTTCTCCTTTGCTACAGGTAATATTCGCTCATATTTGTTTTAAATAACTTCAGTTATTTGCTTAGTGAAGGGACTGTGTTCTATGGAGTATTGTAGCCTTGATTTAACCCTTGATTTACAGTGGGTGTCTGTCAATCATTAATGCCCACGGAGATCCTGGTTCAAGTAGTATATTTTATACTTAGCTGTTCGACTCATTTGCTGAAACCCCTTGTACCTAAAATCTCAGGTGTTTTTAGTGATTTGTGAGTATGATACATGACATACACGCCATTATGCAAGATACATAATTAATTTTGATCCTATGAAAAATTTTCAGAACAAAAGGAGTGATCGCCTCCATAGCTCAGCGGTCCTCTGACACTGGCCTCACTGTTTTATGGCGAGTTTTGCTGTGATCTTTCGACCCTGACAGGAAGGGGCGTCGGTCTCTCACTTGATACTGTGAAGGCAGAGGCAGGACTGCTTCATCTGTGTGTGACTCACCATGCCCGCCCATGGAAGAGGCCAGGTAACTGGAGGACTGAACTGATACATGATTATAAAGAAGCCAAGCAAATATCAGTGTTACTTTAACAAGTATTTTTAAATAATTGCAGAATCTTTCAAGGCTATTTGGTTGTCGCATTTGTTTTGATTATAAAAACTAGCACTACTTACTCTAGAAAGCTCAGAAGCATGTCAAGAAACAAATTTTACTCATACTGTCAAAGTCTATTAGAATATTGTGCACTTCTGTCAGTATGTCTTCTTTTTTTTTTTTTTTTTTTTTGAGACAGGGTCTCACTTTGTAGTTCAGGCTGGCCCTGAGCTTACTATGGAGCCCAGGCAAACCTTGAACTCAGCTATCCTCCTGCCTCTGCCTCCTGAGTGCTGGGATTACAGGCATGAGGTACCACACCTGGCTGTCAGTGTGTCTTCTTTACATAGAAGAAATCCTATGTTGTATGTATTATTTTTAAACTTGGCTTTTTCACTTAACTTATATCATCCTATTTCCTATTAATACAAGTTTTGGACACATAATATTCTAAACCCACCAATGTCTATAAATTTTCATTCCAGAACCTTAGTATTAAACAATGCTTATTGTTTGATTTTGATTGTTTACAACTTTTCATAAATATTAATCATTTACAGCATAATTAGTGATGGCCTTCTACATGTTGGATATTATTATTTTATATACTGGAAAATAACAGAAGAGTAAAGTAAACATTTTTGTTCTCTGATAATTTATATCCTATTTACAAAAGAAATAAACAGGCTAAAATAATTTGGTACATTAGAATCAAGAATACTATTAAAAGGAACTAAAATATAGCAGAAAATGGGGAAAAAGCAAAGGGTGATCCCCAGTTAGACTGAGTGTCCAAAGAAGGCCTCGCAGTGGAGATACTTGAGTCTGAACGTCAAAGAGGCGAAGAGACCAGTCATCCTGAGGAGGAGTTGCTGCGGACGCAGGAAGGGAAGCCAGGAGAGAACACCAGCACGCTGACACGGAAGAAGGGAAGAGTGGAGATCAAAGTTGTCCCAGAAGGACGAGCTCTGTAAATTCTCAGGCCATTTCCCTCCCTGCGCTCTGCCTCTCAGTGCTCTGGGAGCCGGCAGAAGTTTCTGAGCAGAGGTGACCCTGGTAGAACTGGTGACCTAGGTGAAGCACTTTGGCTTCCAGGTTGGAATAGCCTAAAGAGGCCAATCAGAACGAGGGATGCAAAGAAGCTAGTGCAATAGAAAAAGTGAGGACAAAATGACGTAAGCCTGAGTACTGCGGTGGGGGTTGGGAAAACAGCCCACAGTGACTTTATTATTAGACTGATTACGCAGCATGAAAGAATACAAAATGATGTTAGGGGCTTTTGGCTGGAGCAAGTGGAAGAAAGAGAATGACTGTGACTTGGGGGAGATTCAAAGAGGAACAAAGAGCTTGCACAGTCTGGACATTCTTTTTTTTTTTTTTTTTTTTTTTTTTTTTTGAGACAGGGTCTCGCTTTGTAGTTCAGGCTGGCCCTGAGCTCACTATGTAGTCCAGGCAAGCATCGAACTCAGCAATCCTCCTGTCTCTGCCTCCGGAGTACTGGGATGACAGGCGTGAGCCACCACGCCTGGCACTGTGGTATGTGGTATTGATTGCTGGTGGGCGTGAGTCACCACGCCCAGCATTGTATGTGGTTACAGGGGATCAAACTCAGGACCTTGCCCTTGCGAGACAGGCGCCGGAACCACTTAGCTAACCCCTTCGGCCCTGTCTGGACATTCTTAAGTCTGATATCTAATGGCAGATAGCAAGGAAGAAATGGAATACACAGGTTTGGAATTCGAAGAAATTCTGACCTGATGTGAACTTAAGGATGCTCAGCATAGAGATTACATTTAGTATAAATTCATTCTTATACATAACGCCTTCTTCATATTTTTCGCATGTTTCTTGATTCATGCATAGGTTTCTCCACAGTGTTGTGCCTATTTATGTTTTCTGCCTGCATTGTCATTATGCATCTGTGGCTATGCTCACTTAGATGACAAATTCACATATAAAAATTTCACTACACATGTTTCTATATTGTTTACTGGTTAAGGTGTTTTTAAATACAAACTGAAATTGGAACAAAGTTCCATAAAAGTCAGCAAAATCTATAAATCCACATACAGAAATATATGTGTACATAAATAAAAATATAGGAGTATTCATAAACATAAAATAACTTCAGTAATTAGATGCAGTATGCGGGAAGATTTCATACTTTCATTGGTATAAAGAAGTGAAATCTTAAATATGTGGGCAATGAAGAGATAAAGAAAAAATAGATAATAAAAAGTACCAACTGTCTCATTAGTAAATGTTTTATTACAACTTAAAAACCAACTCATGGGGCCTGAGAGTTAGCTCAGTGGTTCCAGCGCCTGCCTCGCAAGAGCAAAGTCCTGAGTTCGATTCCCGGTAACCACATACAATGCTGGGCGTGGAGACACGCCCACCAGCAATCAACCAGCAATCAGCACCACATACCACAGTGCTGGGCGTGGTGGCTCACGCCTGTAATCCCAGCACTCGGGAGGCAGAGGCAGGAGGATTGCTGAGTTCAAGGCTTGCCTGGGCTACATAGTGAGCTCAGGGCCAGCCTGAACTACAAAGTGAGACCCTGTCTCAAAAAAAAAAAAAAAAAAAAAAAACTCATACAACATAACCCTATACTATTTAATATGTAATTTTAGAGTTTGCTGGAACAGGAAAGTCTGAAGAGTAATGCAATATTAATTCCTCTAATACATAATCACATTTAAGAGAAAATGAATGCATTAGTACAGTATTAGTCCTGAAACTAATTTACAGATAAGCAACTGTGCTTTTTTACATTAAGAAATCTCGAAGGGCTTGTTACAAACTGAACTAAATATGCCATAATGCACTGTAATGGATAAATTATTTCTGTTAAAAATAATTCTTTGCATTTTTGTTAAACAAAACATAAAAATATGCCATTAACTTGTTGTGTAAAAGTCTAATTGTATTTTTTAAAAACTAAAGACATGTAAAATATGTTCCTAATTTCTAGTTGTTTCTAAACTAAATGAATGAAACATGAATAAACAGATTATTTGAACATGTGTGAACAATATGAAGTAACCAAACCTTTATGAGAAACAGGATTAAAATAATATTGACGTATTTTAATTTGCTAGAAAGACACAAAGGCCCTTAAAAGCAATGGGCAGTTGCCAGGCATGGTGGCTCACGCTTGTAATCCCAGCACTCGGAAGGCAGAGACAGGAGGATTGCTGAGTTCGAGGCTTGCCTGGACTACATAGTGAGCTCAGAGCCAGCCTGAACTACAAAGTGAGACCCTGTCTCAAAAAAAATGGGCAGTGTGCTCTTCATGCTTCTGTGTCTACCTTTTATTTCACTTTCCACAATTCCTTCTGTGCTCATCTTCGGCATGGCAGTTAACAGAATTAGTCTCCTGTTACGGTTACCAAGGGCTGAAGTATGTGTGTGGGTCACAGGGGCTTTATAGCTTAAGTCTACAGATTGTTGTTAAAAGGCTATGTAAGCAATTATGTAATATACTGGGTATTGTTGGTTACCTTGACTTGATCATGCTGCAGTGTAAACATGTATGTCATTTTGTACTCCAAACACAGTTCCAACCTGGCAATATTCAATAAAATTAAAGCTGACAAAATATAAACTGGAGATCATATAGTTTTTTTAATAAAAATGAGTTATTCATGCATTGAATAGTAATGTGTATCTTTAAATTAGAAAATACATTAATTAACAAGCTCTTGGGGAATTGTCTTGTGGATGGGAAAGATACTTAGCTGATGACTGGGGAAACTTCAACTTTTATAAAGCATGATTCTCTCTTTTCAGTGCACCTGATATATTAAGTTTATGCTTCATGAGAAAAATAGAGAATGAAGAAACAAGTGAAAAATTAATAGAAAGAAATTAGAAATGATTGCATTACAAGGCAATGGAAATAAAAAAAATAAACAATCAACAACAAAACTTATTCTTGTAACTGTAGGAAATAGATATTTTGGAAGAACAATCCACAGAAATAATCTAAAGACTTAACAAAGTATTCATCCTTTCAAAGGCATAATGCTTTAGTGTACAGTAAGTGGCTTCAATATTAATGCAATGAAGAACGCTAAAATATCATTCCATACTATTTTATAAAGCATCGTGTCTTTCATCTGTTACTAAACCCATTTTCAAAAATTTTTATTTGTTTTTCTCTCACAAATACACGAGTTTAGGAAAACACTGCATGTGACCAATAAATCAGCAGTAGTTTGTCCTGTGGATTTCTTTTTAGTATGACAGTTGTGACTTTGAATACTATTTTAAATCACATGGTACAGTGCTAGAGGACCTTTGTCCTTTAGTAAGCCTTGGTGCACATTTTACATAATCACATAATAAGATTCAAAATATTATTTAGCCTATTTTCAAGCTGAGCTCAAATTAGCATGCCATTCTTGATTTCCCGTCCCTTTCCTCAACCCTCACAATTTTCTTCAGAATGCTTGTAATCAGCATAATATTCCTAGAACCTACTATATATTCTTCTGCTTCAATTTAAAACATTGAATTTCTTATCACCTTTGACTCAAAGAAAAATGGCAATGGTACAGTATTTCACCATAATATCAATGTTTGGTGTTTACACAAAGAAACTATTTTTGAATTCCACCCCTCAGCTTTCTTTCTCCAAGCTCAGCTTTATTTAAGTACTGACAGTATAAAAAGTAACTAAATAACAAACCTGTAAAAATTACTTTGCCTCTACACAGATTAAAAAGAAAACTGTTTAAATTCAATTCTCCTCAACTCAATCTTCAATAGAAAAAAAATATTAATTAGAAAATTCTGCACCAAGATGTGGAGCTCAGTTTAATTCTTTTATGTCAACATTGTGTTGATAACATTTTTCATACATATAAACTAATCATATATAGAAGACCACAGGGTATTGAGAGGCTAGAAGACTAAGTATCATTACTGGACTCAAAATTCTTAACTAAAATCAATGAAATCATATCAGTTTTCTGTGTTACATATTTTTGAGATAAATACCAGCTAAGAACAATTGGAAAATGCTCTCAAGATCTATATTGGCATATACCATTAATAGACGGATTTTTAAATAAGTGCATTTCCAATCAGAATCAATCACAGGTTTTACTTCATTTTGTCACATGGCTCCTGCACTATTTTAAAACTCTTGAAAGACTAGGTCCTTGGGTTTTGAGTCCCCTCTATTGTGAGACTACATCATTATGCACAACTCACTATCCAGGTAACGTAAGGTGCTGGTGTCAGCAGGCTGCCCTAGCGGTGTGGGGCTAGGATGGCTACCTCATTTTCCCACCCAAGATTTCTCTCTTTCACAAGGGTGTTGCACATATGCACAGAAAAGAGAGCTGGTTGCAGTATAACTGGTTTCCATGAAATGACTTTTTAAAGGGGGAGACTCTGTAAGATGATAGAAGCAAACAATCTGGATATTCTGACAGCCAGGAAAAAAAGAAAAAAGAAAAAGAAAAAGAAAAAGGCTTGCATCCCTCCTCTTTGAATAAGCCTAACATTCTGCTCTCTTTTTGTTGTCAAAGTTAAATGTTTGTTTCCTCAATTGTTTATCATTCAATATATTAATGATATTCATGTTATAGTTTTTATACATGTGTCCAGGGACAATAATTATTGAAAAAAAAAGCTGCTTCCTATATACAATTACTTAGAGAACTAATAAAATTGTATGACTGAGACATTAAAAACATTTTAGTGGCAAATTAGGAAGCTCAGTCGTTAACATTAAAGAATTAATATATATCTGTCATATACTACCGGTGGTGTCTTTTATCTAATCCTTAAAACAAAAGGCTTTAATTAGATAACGTTGTGTTCCCTTCCAAACATACCACTGTATATTTCTAAAGTCAGGATAGGAGTGAATGGTAATCGCAGCCAGTTCTTCTACCAGACAAACTTCTCACCCAGGGTTCCATTGGAATGGAGTCATTCTTCCATTCAGGCTGTGGGATAGGCAGAAAAATGGTAGATGCCAGCACACTATCCCTGTGAATATGTTACCTTTCTTGGCAAAGTAACTTTGCAAAAGGAATTAAATTAAGGAGGTTTTTCTGGATTAACAGGGTGGGTTCAATATGATCACCTAGGTCATGAAATGCAGACAACATTTTCAGTGCAAAGTCATAGAAAGAGACGGATCAAATAGTCATTTTGCCTGCTTCAGAAATGGAGGAAATAGACTAATTGTGAAGGATCATGGGAAAATTCTAGAAGCTAGAAACATCAAGGAAATGGACTGTCTTCTAGACCTTTCACTCCACTCCTCAGCTCAGATTTTCCTCAGTGAGATTTCTGAAAAATTTCTGATGCATAAGAAAAGCAAGATAAAAATATATGTTGTTTTAAAGCACTAAGTTTAGTAAATTGTTGCAATAGCCATAGAAATCCATAGACAAAAATATAACATGGATTTTCTTTTTTAAGAAATGGGATGTTATTTCAATATTCTTAATGTATATTTATGTGTGTATATTTATGTGTCTAGTTAGCAACCAGCTTTCATCTGATCTATGACTTTGGAATTTTTTCATAAAGCTTTATAAATGTTGGTTCTATTTGTCAAGGATCTAATACAAAAGTACAGAACAGAAACCATAGGGTCTATTCTGACAAGTGCCTGTGACGTTCCTCTATGATGATAAATAAGATAGCTTAATTACCAATGTTACCCAAAAATCTGAAACTGTATATTAAATAATTTCATCTCCCCAGTTTTACTAATATAGAGAAAGCATCACTATTCTTTAGTTCTTCACAAGAATTTGGTATTTTTACAAGACCTCAAAAGTCTAAAGTACCAACTTTATTTGAAAACTTTGCCTTTATTCAGTGTTAGTATTCCAGAGTTAGAAAGTTCCCTTGATTTGTATTTCTATGCTGTTTCCAGCACTCTTCAATATAGAGCATAACCCATATCCACTTCAAAAGGAACCAGTGATTGGAATGAGATCTAAATATAGTTATTGATGCCACCAAAATAAGCTTTGAGACATGTTGTCTTTTGGAAATGACTTCCAAAATGAATGAATGAATGATGCCACTCTCTTGTAAAACCTTCCCCCCAACTACAAGCATTTTAATACTCCTTGGGGTTTCTTGACACTTCAAATGCTCTAGAATAAAAGACTATAGTTAAAATGTAATCTATAAAACTAAAAGATAGAAAAACAAGTGGATGGTAAGTTCAGCTAATGTTTATATTTTTCAAGTACATTACTAAAAGGAGGGGGCCAGAATACTACTGAAACAAAACCTCTCTTATATTACTGATCTAAGTTGGTTTTGTCAGAAACACTACTAATGAGAAGGATTGCAGTAGAATTTGCTACACAATTTGAACTAAAAGAAAATCATAACGATATATAATGTGTTATTCATACCAGTAACAATTTTACGATTTAGTAATTACTGATTAATAACATTTATTACCAACCATTTATTACCATGTGATACAACAAAGACAAGAAACTCCAGTGTGGTACTACTTGAATTCAAATACTATCTCTACCTTGTCATTTTTAATAAATTACTTACTTGTTTTTTGTTTTCAGTGTATTCTTCTATAAAACAGAATGGAGTAGTTGGGAGGGCTGGATAATTTAAATACGGTACAGTTACCAGTGTCTCCATGTACTGGGTCTTCCACTCTGAGCTGTTCAGATATGTGAAAATATGTTTCCAATAACAAATAAGACTTTGCAGATAACAGTTATTCTTAACCAAGACTGCACAGAGGGAACCCTCCCCAGTGCAGATATTCAAAAATCAGAGTCTGAACTTCACCATTTGAAACTCTAATTGATCTACTAAAAATGAAAACTGGACATTCGTGTTTTTAAAAGCTCTTTTTGTATTTATATTTTGTATCCTGGGTTGAGTCATTTCATTAATACGTTTATACTGAAGACCATCCTGCGTAAAGGCTATTTGGAAAGACAAACGATTTTTCCAATTGAGTATCGACCTGGATCTTTGAACCCGTCTGTGTTAACAATACACATTAAGATGGCAAGTAAGAAAAATCTATTCATTTTATCCCCTGCCAAAGAGGAATCAGGTGAAATAATTATGAGGGAGGAGCTAAATCTCTGCTTCATTTACTTCCATGTTGGTCACGTAGATTCTCTTTTTTTCATCAAAGAATGCTGATTTTCAAGAAACACGATGTTTGCTTAGTTGCTCCTGGTCAACCTCAAAGTATAGAAGCCTGGGAGAGAAAGACTCATCGTTTCCAGGCTCCTCCGTCTTACCCCAGAGAGGCAGAGCTCCTGTCATTACAGTTAACAGGCCCCGCTCTGCGGCCAGAAAGTTACTAGGCAAAAATGGACTTCACCTTTCATGTTAGCTGTTCAAGAAAAAAATTCCTTAGTTTCTCCAGACACTTTTATCATATGCAAAAGAGGACAGGGGTACAAGTTTGAGAGTACTGTTGAAATTTAAAAAAAAAAAAAAAGAAATATTTCTGTAACTCTGTTAGTATAACGCCTAAGTCAGGGTATGTGGTCAGCAACTATCATAGGTAATATATACAGTATTAGTGAGAAAGTTAATATCTGGTCTCTTTTAGGCAGTCCTTGTGTAAAAGAGGCAAATAGTAAGGAGCGTAGCTTAAGGAGTAAGAGCAAAAAACCATCTACCCTACTCTGTGGCCCGAGGATGCTTTGCAGCATTTAGCCCTTTCCATAAATTAGGCAGAGTTCCACCCCGTAAGTGGGCAGCTTGATTTTTTTCAGTTCCCTAGGTGGCTGCCCTTCATCAGCGTGTGGATCATAACAAACGTTCTCAAATTTTGCTCTAATTAGAGTTCAGTGCAATTTATGTTCCTAACAATCACAAACAATAGAACACAATCACTCCCTTAACTGTTAAGCATTGTAACACACGCATATCTCTCTGTAAACAAGTGCCATGATACCGACTCCTGCTTTCCTGCAACTGTACTTTTTCAAGGGCTGGCCACGCCCATCTTCACACTGTGCTGAGGCGCACGCACGTACCTGGCTTGGGAAAATATCTGGTGTCTAAGTATTCACTTCCAGATTCTCTCCATTTCGTTCTCCACTTATTTTGTCTTTTTCTGATCGAAGGCATCGCACAGCGGAGCAGGCTGAGAAGAGATGTACCCCTTACGCTGAAGAGGTTTATGTTTTAGTGATGAACGAAGCAATTTTAAAATTGCTGTAAATGTACAATGTTTTGCTTAGAATTGTGATCAGGTGGTGCAGTGACTTTCTGCAGCTGGGCCATCAAGGAAGGCCCTCTGCGGAAGCACTTTTCCCTGTTCCTCTACCAATTCCTCATGATAAAGGTGTTTATTGTGTTTCACAAACATACACTAATAAGCTTTTTCACACTTGATCTTAGCCAAAAGGCCGAGAAGCGATTACTGATAAGATTTTTCAAACAGAGGAAGATAATTCGGGCAAAGAGAGAAAGACAGAAAAGCCCAGGCACCATCCACTGGGAAAGAGAAACAATGAAACAAGGGCTGAGACCAGCGGCCTGGAGGCTGCTGCGGGCCCCAGGGCTCTGGGGGTTGTGGGGCAGGAGGAAGGGCCTGGGGGCGGGGACGAGGCTTCCTCACTCTCTTCTCCAGCCAGAGGCAAGCTGCTGAGTTGGGGCCTGTCAGATTAGGCTTCCCTCCTAAATTATTCTCTTGGCTCCCATATAAAGAGTAAACTGAAAGAGTAGGAATAAAATAAAATGATGGCTTTGAAACCGGGTCACAGGAATGAAGGGAAACAGTTTCAGAATATACTTGAGTCAGAATCAAAAATACATCATGAGAGACGCAAAGAGAGATATGAGGGGAAACTAAGATGGGAACCAATTCCCTGACGTCTGACTCGATGCGCTGAGGGAGGGGGTGGTCTTCAGGACGGGGCACGTTTCTGGACGGCTACTCTGAGGTATGATGAAAGTGCAGCAGCTGCTGTCTCCTGTGAAGACATCTGGGTGTTACGTGTAGGCGCGTCAGGTTGTGTTGGCTGCTGAATCACTGAGCCAGAGGAGCGAGAGGCGCTGTGCTTTGAGAAAATGCATCTGACAGACTTAGGTTTTTCAATCAATAAATTAGATGGTTGGAGAGAGTATAGATATAGCATAGCAAGAAACTCAGATGACTGAGTCTATTTGGATAGTGGAGTTTTACATTCATTCATTTTTTTCAGAGAAGACATTTTCTTTGAAAACAAAAAGTGTAGTTGGAGTTGGAGCTTTGTACACAATTGCTACCTAAATTAGCAGCAAAACTGTGTCGTGAACAATGATTGCGATGAACACTTTTGAGGAGAAATTCTTGTTAAAGCTTCGTAATTCTCATTACCACAATAGAGCCTTCCGTGCTCCTTGCCTGAAGCCCCTCTTCCCCTTCCTTCCTCCATCCATAGAGTATTTATACGGCAACGACTACAATTTGATGATATATAAGATTAATAGGGAAGTTCCTGCTCCTAAAGTTTGTACAGTCTGGTTAATGTATATTTATATTCCTCGAGTCAAGGAGATCAGAATATGAGTAAAAGAAGGCTTTGTTGAGACAAAGCTGGGCTCCCTGACACGGTGACCATTACTTCAGCAGACAAAGAAGTTCCCTGATGAGCTGGAGCAAGGCAGTCACCCTCTTTCCCTTGCACAGAAGAGCTTGGGTGTGTTTTGAGGTTCCCTGTTAGAAGTGGCTGTGCGGGGTCAGTACTGGGTTCAAAAGGCACAGAGAATTAGGTGGTGGAATATGGTTCTCAACTCGGGGAGGCTGAATGGGAAAGGAAAGGGTATATATTGTCATGGCTCAGACAGGAAGGACGGAGGAAAGGAGGGATAGTGAGGGAGGGAGGAAGAGAACAAGGAAGGATGGAAGGAAGAAAGGAGGGTAGCAAGGGAGGAAGGGTAAAAAAGACAGAAAAAAGGTGAAAAAGGAAGATGAAAATCTTAAAACATTGTAACAAGAATAAAGAGATGAAGCGATACTCAGTGATCAGAAGTAGTTATGGCAGGAGATGTGTACTGGGGAAAAGGGAGGAAAAGGGCAGTCGTTCTTATTTTCTGAGACCCTCTGTTGAATCGAACTGTTTGTTCTGATTATCACCTGAAAGACATATTTTATAAATATCACAAACTCTTCTAAGCCCTAGAGTGATCTTTGGAATTTTTCCCTAAAAATTTCATTCCTACAAATAACATTCATTGTATTCAAGGAAGCAGTATAAAGACATGAAAAATTAAGACTGTTGATAACTATCAGCACAGAGCACTTGAGAGAAATAAAAATAAATGAGACAAAAATTTCAAAATGAGATGAATTACTGCTCCTTACTAATGGTTTGGAAAATATTCAATGGCTCTAGTTGAGACCCTTTCTTCATTCATGTACAGAGTGAGTGATGTTGAAAGTAACTCTGTAGTCAATTACAGTAACTCTGTAGTCAGGAATTACTGGGCAGGAATTTGGTGACACCTACTGGTCCGAATGGTACAGAAATCAACTACAATTCACCACTTGACACAAAGGAGTCTGGTTGCAAAATAGTCAACCCAACTACCCAGTTATGTCCAAGCAGAACGGCAGCTCTGACTATACCTTATAAATGCTGAAATCGCTTATCATTTATTATCATAGATTGTATTTTAGTTTCAATTTTTAGTATAATTCATGTTGAATATACCCTCATTTTTGATAAAATTAGGGTCTAAAAGATATTTTGGTGTCAGATAAAAGTAAAATGTAAAATGACTTCAGTTAATATTCATGAATATCACTGTATATTATCTACCTTTCTGTGCCAGTTAGTATTAACTTTCCCCTTGACTCGATCAAGAGCCTCCTGGATGGGTGGGTGACCAGATGGTGGAAACACCTTACTTAGAGGATCAGTGCACTGAGGTCCATGCCCAAAAGGGTAGCTGGGAGGTGGGTGGTGCTGGAGGGCCCAGTCCCTGAAGGATCTTCTTGGGGTTCACCTATCCCTGGGATTCGTCAGGGGCTCTGCTTTCCAACTTTCCCAAAGAGAGGAGCTTTGCTCCACCCCTTCTCTCCTCCATTACCTTTTTGCCTCAGAATCACTGGGCTACTCACTGAAGCCTCTGAAATTCTGAACCAAAACAAGTCTTTCATCCCATAAACTGTGGCTGTCACATAATTTGTCTTTATCAACAGAAAGCCGATCAAATAGTCAGAGGGGGACAAACACCAAAATTCAGAATCCCTTTGAAAAGCCATTTCCCATATTTACACAGTGGGGGCTTAAAATGAAAATTAAAATGTTTTGATTAGTTTTTACTCTCTGGTTTATATAACTTACACATTAAATTAAAACCCTTGCCTATAAAATACGATTTTCCTCATGATGACACATTAAATATTTCATGATTTGAGATTCAAGACTCAAATTTGTTAATACCAAGGGTTTTTTGGAGTATAGAATCATTCTCATAGGTGAATCCTTACTCAAAGAGAGCTTCGAGTTCCACTTCTCATATTTCAGCACAATATATATCTCTATTTATATGTAAAATGCAAAATCTTGGATCACATTTCAACTTCTAGTTGGGAACCACATCTATCATTTTTAATGGGCCTAAATTAGGTAAGTGTACTTAAGAAATAATTGGTCTATAAAATTCTCCCACGATGACTCATTAAAGACAGCAGTTTTATGATGACTTGAAGGAATAGAAAGAAATCTGACTGGTGTCAAAGGATGGAAATCACAAATATAACATCAACGGGTCAACACAGGCAAGGTCATTGGTTAGTTTGAATATATTTTCTATGATCAGACATTAGACAATAAAACTTCTTCCTTTGTCTAATAAAACATTTTAGCTATCACTAACAGCAGTCCTGATATCAGACTCAACGTTATTTTAAATTATGGTGCATATAAAACACATGTGAGGAACTGCAGCTATTGAGGGAGGTGGAGGCATAAAACTGTGTTAAACAATGTACTAATTACCCACGGAAAAGAAACCTGACCAGTTATGCAAATTAAAACTAATGCAACTTCTATCTTTTTCATGTGCTGAGAATATCACATTATTCTTACACTTGAATAAAAGTAAATCATGAAAAAAGCATGAGAAATTGATCCTCGTTTACATCTAATAGTAGCTTTCAATACTGAAATGTTTTGTGTGGAGGGAATCACTGATTAATTGGCATAATCTCTTACAAATTCCGTTAACTACTATAGTATGTGGATCAATACAAATAATCACAGAGGCACCTGATTTTTAATTTCAAATCATATTCTCTTCTGGTCCACATACGCCTGGATTCAATCCACAGCTCCAGAGCAAGACCAGTGCCACAAAAGCCAGATTTGTCGTTTCTGGAAGATTCATTTTGGGTCACCCCTGTTCAGCTTCCTGAACAGTTTCCACTTCTCCTTATGAGTGTAGCTGCCATGGCCTCCTGGTCTTCTCTTCATTTTTCTTATTTCTATTCTCCATTTGTTTTCATTGATTTTATTGGTACATTTTATATATACATTTTATTCTTAATGTTCAATCCAAAGCCAGATACTTTCTGCTAATCTGGTGTTGCTTGTGATGGTTTTAGTCATTTTGACCCTTGCCATTTGGTTTTCAAGTCTCTCTTACAGAACTGATTATTTCCATCTTCAATGGTGAGGATCATGCTTAAGAATTTTCTGGGCCTGAATTTTTCTTCCTTTAGGGGTCAAATATCAGACACGATGGGCTCAGGCATATGACCTAATCTAAACCTCAGCTTCCTACCTGATGCTGTTAAACAACGTCTCTGACAAAGTGCACCCAAGTAACATGGAGCATCTTCTTGGCTTGGATGAATACCTTTGTATTACACTTGTTCATACCTGCTTAGAAAATTGTCTACTGCAATTAGGCTAGTGATTACTCCTGACATTGAATTTGATCAAAATAGAAGCATCATTATTGAGGAGGTTTTCTTTTCTGTCATTTTCTTTATAATTTCTAAGCACAGACAATTATGTTAATTTATAATGAGTTTAGTTATCTTAATCAGTAATGCATGCTTCACAGTGGTTAACCAGCATAAAGAATTTCACTGTTGAATTTGCTACTTTTAAGTTCTTAAAATGTTTCTTCAATAAATATCAAAAAGTTTACCTGATTAACAGACTAGATGCTAGAAAATGATTTATACTGGGAAAACTAGTGAAGCTCAAGTGTGAACTTAATAGGAATGTTTCCTAAATATTGCATAAATAGACTATTAATAGCTCACCTTTGCTCTTTTGATGGTTCTAGACTTGATTTTCAAAGTGCTCTATACCCTGCTGTGGAAGCAGAGATTCTGACTTCCTTATGCTTGCAGTAAACTTCACTGACTCTTGACTAGTATATAATAGCATTTACATACATGCCCAGAATACAGAGAAATCAAGGAACTACAATTTTAAACATTCTTATAACCTTTGTAGTAGGAAAATGTGGGCACAGAAGTCTCCCCACGAGTTATTGTCATGCACAATAATGTTATCCTGGCAAAGAAAATTTATGATTTTAACCTAACCAACAGATAACACCAATGATTCTGACTAATAGATGTTATTAAATTAGTCTGTCTTGGTCAAGTGCTTAAAATTTCAGCAAAACAGAAAAAAAAAAAACAAGTGGAAGGAAGTTGGGATAATTATGAAGGTGAGCACTGAAATGTTCTCTAAGTGATTCTATTTGTTGAAGCATAAATAAATCAATACATAAATAAGCAAGCCAATGCAGACACAATAGTTTCTTGGTACCAGTCATTAGGACAAATAAATATTAGAAGTTTCAATCTGTTTTGCAACATATATACATGGTTCTTGGAAAATCAGAACACGGAAAGATAGCCACTATGACACTTAGTCAGCATTCTGTTACCTAGCAAAAGTCTGAGACCAGTGAATTAATAAAAAGGAAGGTTTCTTTTGGTTCAGAGCCTCTGACAATTCAGCCTATGGGCTGATACCTACATTTCTTTTCATCCTCTAAACAGACAATTTATAATAAACCAGAGTTTGTGGAAGACCAGAACAGTTCATAACACGATATTGACTGGAAAATTGAGGTTCATATCCCTTTAAGGTTGTAGCCCACATGCCCACACCCACCTTGTGACCTAAGGCCTCCCCCTTAAGTTTCCATAGATCGGAAGCTGACAGCTGGGGACAAGGCCTTTATCACACAGGCCTTTGGGGAACAATACAGATTCAAATGATGGCAAAGAGCTTATTTGTTATTTATTGTGTAGCTATTAAAAGGTGAGCACTAGGCCTGTGACAGTGTGTTAGATACTAGGCAGAATATCTGTGATTAACTCCACAGTTCATGAAATAATTTGAGAATGTTAGAGATAAAAGAGACACATCATTGGGTTCAGGCAAAGGTGAAGAGATTTACATAAAAGAAATGTAGAGAAATGTAGGGAAGAGAAACCACAAAAGGTGTTTATACAGAGAGACAGAGAGATACTTGAAATACAAACTCAAGTCACTTCTTTGATGACTAGTAGTATTTTATACATGAAAATTGTGAACCATTCCCCAATAACTGGTGATGAAAATCCATTTGGGAGCTAGAATAATCAAAAGAAGTCAACTGAATTAATAACTTGTTAGCTTTTGTGTAAAAATAAGTCACGATTGTCCTCAACTTTTAATGTAACATTATTGCCCTTTTCACAAAATATATGTGGAATAGATTAAATATATTTCGTAGGGGAGAAATGCAAGATGAACTGTTGTTCTCAGTGTTCTCTTTGAATTCCTCCTAAACTTGTTCTTCTGGTCAAACACTCTTGGCTTGTTGACCACTTATGATCTTTCATAAAAGCACCATCACTTTCAAGTCCAGAAAATATAACAATCTGTTAGTATAACTGTCACAGTTAACCATAAATATCGAAATAGTAAGCCCCAAAAAAGCTTGGAAATAATTCCAAATGCCATGCAAAACATGTCATTATCGGGCCAGAGATTTAGCTCAGTGGTTCCAGCGCCTGCCTCGCAAGCACAAGGTCCTGAGTTTGATCCCGGTAACCACATACAATGCTGGGCGTAGTGATTCACACTCACCAGCCATCAATACCACATACCACAGTGTCAGGCGTGGTGGCTCACACCTGTAATCCCAGCACTCAGGAGGCAGAGGTAGGAGGATTGCTGAGCTCAGGCTACATAGTGAGCTGAGGGCCAGCCTGAACTACAAAGCAAGACCCTGTCTCAAAAAAAAAAAAAAGTCATTATCAAAAATGTACAACCTTTACCTTCGTGTGAGATAAAAACAAATTTATTTTACTTATATTCTAATATAATTATAAAATAATTTTATTAAAAGAAGCTTTAAAATTTCTCTCTAAAATGGGGTTAATGTGGTCCAAAGCACAATTTGTTAATTATTTTAGTGAAAAGCATTGCCTCATAAATAAGATTAATTTTATATTTAGGAAAATAATTTTATATTTTATATCTATATTTTATAATTATCTAACACTCTATGTTGTTCTTCTAATTCTGTGTTTTGAATTATTTTACACAATTTTACCAATAATTCATTCTTCATTAAACTACCAAGTTGTTTTGTAATTTGTGTGTTTTATAATTCTCCATTTAATAATAATTTTTTAAATTTAAGAATAATTCTTGAAATTTAACTTTCCACTTGATATTTTAAAGAAGTAACACATGTTTATTATTAAAAGTTTGTTTTATCTGAACATAAAATTTAAAAGTAAACTAATCAAAGAAAATGAGGGCCAACACCTTCATAACCTGTCAGGTTCGAAATACTTCTTTAGCACTAGTTTATTCCCACACTCAAATCCCAGAAAGTAAAGGGAAAAATTGATAGATCTTCTTCCTTCTAAATTCAGTGTTTTTATCAATGAATAACCTCATAGATAATGTTAATAGTCATGAATTTACCGTATAGAATATACCCAGCACTTCTTAATCACAACAAAGATATTCAACAAAATTAGGAAGTTAATAAACAGACTGCATGAAGGAAAAAAATACAGTCAAGAATAAAGAGACATTCTACCTCACTAACAGATAAATGATAATTAAGAAAACGCCAATAAGGTATTACATGCCTTAGTAGGCAAATGAAAAAGTTGTGTAGCATTAAGTCCTAGAAAGACAGGGAGACTAAGGGCAGTTATCACTGTGGCCTAGAATTTAAACTTCTACATCCACTCTACAGTACAAACTCCAGGCTTTGATCAAACCAAGTATCAATGTCCTCTAGCGCACAGGAATTTCTCAAGCAAACACACTACAAAAGATAAAATACAAAAAGCATGACCACCAGTCGGAGTCGGAATTAATCAGGGTGGAATCAGGCGATGAGGGGGGGGGCGATGGAGGGCTCTATCTGGGGAGGAGCTAAAGTGCAGGTAAAAACGGGAAGACAGGATCAGAAACTGGGAGCCAGATGGGTGGGGAGCAGCCCGGCAGAGGCTCAGTGAAATACAAGAGAAAGAGAAAGGAGGGAATGGTAGTCCAACTGATCAATCTGTGCCCGTGTTGTGGCTGTGATGGATATCACAGTTCACGACATTAACTGTGTGATTATTGCATGATAATAAAAATTTTTTAAATGAAACTTGATCATTGAAACTCAAAAGAAATAAAATGTTTCAAGCACAAAACTAGTTATATAAACTAAATATGCTCAGAAAATAACATGTTTTTTCATATACCTATAGATTCAAAAATATAAAGTTACATTAGAATCACATAAATACAATAAATGGTATGCTGATGAAGGAAGGATTGTGTTAAAGATGTGGTTCAAATATAAAAATTTTAAATTAACAGAGAAAATATTTCTAAAGACTGATGGTTACATTATATCACTCATTAAGAACAATTAGTTTGTGTTTAAATCATAAACACCAAAGCAAAATGTAGACTATATATTAACTGTGATGGAAGAGGATTAACAGAATTATACACTAGAAGATCTTATTTATTCCATTAATTTTAAGAACATAAATGTTTGATAAATGTTACTTCTTGAATATTCTGTAAAATCAAAGTCTATAAAATAAATACAAAGAGGAAAAAATTGGAAACAAAGCTTATCTAAATAGGGAGGGGCAGAGGGGTTGTGGAAAAGAGGGAAGGGTTCTGGGAAAAAATTAAGAACCAAGACATATCACACATAGGTTCAAATTCCCAAGAATGAGTGTGATCATAATATATTCTTGGATTTCAGCAATCAACAGTTTAAAAAATACCATTAAGTAAATACGGTCCCTACAAGGCTTACAATGAAGTAAATACCCAGAAAGCAACTATGTATACACTGAGCCAATAGCTTCAAACCACGCCCTGCAAAACTCCTCAATTTCATGAAGATATGAGATCATCTACAATTAAAAATTGTTTTCTTTTGTACCAAACAATAAAAATTTAGATTGTTGTCATATAAATTTAATGTAAAGAAATCCTTTTGCTTCTCAGCTGTGTGAAAGTCATTCCATTTATGTTTTAAAATCTTATATAATGCATGTTTACAGTACCTAATTTTCTGTTTGTGTGGAGTTGGTAAATGCACATAATACAGCTCAATTCTTTTCCCATCTCCTTTCCCTAACCTCCTATATTCTTCCCTCCTTCTCTTGATCCCCTTCCCACTTGAGAAAGGCCTCCCTAATTCCTATCATCTATCTGCATTTTACTCTTTATCTGCAATTTGAATTTCTCATGAAAGACAAACCATGTGACATTTAAGCTCCTGTGTCTAATGTATTTCACTTAAGCATTATGATTTGAAGTTGCAATAAATAGGACATTCTAGAAATACTTGAATACTTCTACTTAAGCCCTTCTCAACACTCAAATCAACTGCGTAGGACTTGTAGCAAAGAAGATGAAACCACAGAACTTTGTGTGATACTCAAGGTGCTTCTAGGACATTCACTGAAGATGGTCGGGACAGATGTGCAGTTCTCTTCAGGTTTAGAAGGTCTTTTGCTGAGCTTTCCTTAGAGTAATGCGTGCCACCGACAGCGTGATGACTGCAGTGAATGAGGTCGTGTCCTCACCGTGGAAGGAGTGGACTTGGAAATATGTAAGCATATATACTTTCATTCCGGACATACTCATAAGTGAAATAAATAGGTCACAGAGCTGTAATATCATATCTTTTCTCTAGTATGAGAAATTGAAGATGTAAATGAGTTCTAGAATACATGATAGATATTACAAAATAGGAAATATTCAAAGGGGATTGGGGTTTAGGCGTAAGTAACAAGAGGAAAGAAAAAAGTGTGAAGGTTAAAAAAAAGGAAACAAAGCCTAGGTATATGGGTGTGTGGAATGGATAGGAGAAGTGGAAAAATGAGAATTAAGTCGTGTCATATACTGGTACAAATTCTTAATATTGTGTGTGATTAAGATGTGTATACATATAATGTACCAATAAAGATTCAAATTAAAAAATAAATTTAAAAAAGAATATGAAAAAGGAAATTGTATCTGCCACTCAGATTTTATAACTCAGTACCATAAATTATATTCACAAAATCTCCAAATGTTATCATAAAACATGCCTTTATTTTTATTTTCTCTACATGCATGTTGCTTGTTTTATAGTTGTTAGTATATCATTGAACTGCAAACTATTTGTCTAGAAAATGATGATAATTTTATTTTGTCCAGGAACCTGCACAATTTGGAATATTATTTTCCAAAGTACTTTTTTGATGTATAATTAGTTATTTAAAAAATATGGTTTCAACTATGGACTAGATATTTGCAGGAGCTAACTTGTTATTCCTGGGGCTTTCTATTCCTAATAATAAAACCCATTTAAAAAAAACATTAATGTTTTCTTTCCCTCTATACCTAAAAAAAGGAAACAAAGCTTATGGATATATGCTATGCTGGGCAGGGGAATAGGAAAAAAATAAGAAGTCATCTCATACTGGTACAAATTCTTTGTGGTTTGTGATCATGAAGTGTATATAAAATGTACCAACAAAATATGATGGTGGCAAAAAAAAAAGAGAATAAAACACACTCGAGTCCATTTAATTATGTTTTTAGTTCATCCATGGCTCTAGAATCTGTACAAATCAAGGGTCTGGAAGTGAGCCAGGTTCATTAACATTATGGAATGAGGTGGCTAATTCCAACTATTCCAACCTGTATTATTAAAAACTAACATTGAAATCTAATCTTTGAACTCTAACAATTAGGGCCAAATAACCCCTGGAGGGGTGAGAATAATTTATTAATAATGCATTATACCTAATTAATACCTTTTGTAAAAGATAGTTTGAACTAGGAAAAATAGCTTGAACTGAGTGAAAATGGTGTGATTTCTTTTTTATTAGTGAAAATGTAATTATGGAGCACTGGAAAGCAAAATGTCTCAGTGGCTAGTACCACATCCTCTATCTGAGGTCAGGCCCCAAGCGACTATGACCGCAACTCTTCATGACTTGTTGATGAGTTAATTAGAGTAATTAGTAACAAGTACACATTTATACATCATGGAAACTTTAAATTTCTTCTATCTAATTTCACTCAATTAGTCCTAAAAATGTTTAATGAGTTGGGAAACGTAGATATTTTGATGATGAGAGAAAAGTGTTTATTAAGTAAACCACTATTTGCCTATTTTTATTGTACCAATTTATTATGAGCCTGATAAAGTATCTATGAAGTTGAATTTACTGAAAGGGCAAACTCAAGGGTTTTTTTTTTTTTTTTTTTTTTGGGTTTGGCATATGACTTAATTCACAGTGGTAGAAAGTACTAAGGTCCTGTTAGTCTGAGTACCTAGAATGTTCGCTGCATTTGTATGAGACCGTAGTTTCTCATTCTCCAAAATGTTTTTGTTGTTTAAACTGATTTCTAGAATCCTCGATGAGATTTTGATCTTGTGGTGCACATATTTCAATTTTGTATTCCCTGCAGTTAACACTATTGATCCACTCAGCTGAAGATTTATTTTACTCCATCTTCCAACTCACTTCTTAGGTCAGTCATTATAATTTTCAGTTAGTAAAGAACAAATTAAATGCTTATCATACATAGCCCTATGTTCACATGCCAAGAATCGTTAGATTTTGACACTTGTTAAAATTTCATTGAACCTCAATACTCTTCAACAAATGTTTTGAATGTTTTAAGTGTTTAAATATTCTCGTCCACATGAAACAAAGTAATTAACCCATGCTTTAATACTGTAGTGTCTTTGTTTAATTGAATAGCATTTAATGTCATTTCTTACATGCTTTTCTTCTAAATCACAAATAAATAATCTTGGGGCCAGGGAGCCGCTCAGTGGTTCTGGTGCCTGCCTCATAAACACAAGGTCCAAAGTTCGATCTCCAGTACCAAAAACAAAGAAATTATCTCAACGTCTTTCTGGTTTATCTATATTAACTATTTATAGTTCTTAGTTGCATTTAATATGATTTTCAGTAAGTTTTATAATAATATAATATAATAATTGTTAAGCTTTTGGTACATTTCATAAATATTTCAGATTACAGAATTCTATACTATATAATCTGTCAAAGTTTTAGTTTGGAAATCATTTTAATTATAGAGCATGACTACGGTCAATGAGTCAACATGATTTTCATTAACACAGGGGTGTATTTATTTAGTTTGTGAAAACTTACTAGATATCACTTATACAATGCTTAAAACATATCCCTCAAACCTGGCACCTATAAATCAACAATTAACACTCTGTTCTTTAATCAGTGTAGATATATCATAGAGTCTCATAGCTCAGAATGATCTTGTTATTAGGAAAAATGGAACCATACTTTTACTAATCACTTAATTTCATTTTCCAAAATTAGAACTGTAGTCAATTAACTTTTCCTCTTCCACTACAATCTTTTTAAGTCCACTGTGCTTTAATAATCAGCTATCATCAGGTATGTTGCCTCATGCCTGTAGTCCCAGCATTCAGGAGGCAGAGGCAGGAGAATTGCTGAGTTCAAGGCTTTCCTGGACTACATAATAAGCTCAGGGCCAGCCTGAACTATGAAGCAAGACCCTGTTTCAAAAAAAAAATCAGCTGTCATATAAAAATGTAAAAATTTATACTTATTATAATTATATTGTTTTACTTACATTATGACAACATGAAAATATGATCAGATCTATATTTTCTAAGCATGGACAAATCTTTTTCTAATAACAATCCCCAGATTTTGGCTGGAATTAAGAAAGCTTTTTCTTAGTGCCTGAATACTATTACATGTTCTGTCACTGTATGAATATTTTAGACTGGGCATCAATATAAAGCATTGCCAAAATAAAACAAAAGGCTAAGCTATTAATTTTTTATGTACTTGTCCAAAAACTTTAATTTATATCTAATATTATAAAGTTGATCATATAAAAATAAATAATAATGATGACAGCATATGCCTAATAACTCGATTAAAAAACTTTTGGTCTTCCCTTATATTTTACCTTAAAATTTCTATTTTAAATCAAATGATATTTTTCAAAAGTGGAAAACGAAATATGTTATAGAAAATACATAAACCTAATCCATAACATAAAGTAAATGCAACCGACATTTATCAGTCTATACTGGCAATTTCTCAGAATTTCTAACAGTTCAATGATTAGTTTGTCCACACTTAACAGAACTTTCTGACTTCACTGGAATGTCCCATGTTAATTGGCTGAGTTGCAGGATGAATCTAATGATGCATGTGTTGGTCAGAACAGAAGCAGGCAGAGTTCTCTGAAGCACTTTGGGCTGACTTTTCCACCTTCTGAGAAGTGCAAGAGTTAGAAAGAGAGAAGCTGTGGCAAGGAACATACTCTAAATTGCTCAAGTCAACTCCACAGGGTCCGCATCGGGATTGTTTAGAACCCAGGGACTCCTTCCCAATGTCCCTTCTGTCTACTAATCCGGACAAAACCAGCAACTTACTCATGAACTGCTCTCTGGATCTCTTTGGAATATGCTGACACTGGTGGTGAGGCTTCCTGAGAAAAGAGCATTGGTTTAATCCTGCACGCTAGAGTGTATGAAAGTCGACATGCCAGAATGGGTACAGAAGAAACAATCATTCCACACTAAAGGGAAGGTTTATCAGCCATACGACCATGACAACGAAACCTGGCTTATCCATCACTCATTCACATAAATATTATGTAAATAATTTTATAAAAATAAAATGTCAGAAAGATAGATTCTTCTGCTCGCAAAGATCTCTTCAGCTCCTTATCAAAATCTGGTTATAGAAGTGCTTTACTGATTAATGAAATAATTTGTTCAAGTGAAAACATATCTTGAAATACAGGTATATGAGACAACAACTTGTTTTTTTGAAATGTTACATATAGGCATAAAAACTATATTTACACTCAGCTTTCAGTCCATCTCTTTCATTTATTTCTTAAAAATTAATTAGATTTAGAAAGTAAGCATATTTTATCTCCTAACTTAAACTGAAATCAAACTCTAAAGTGGTAAATAAAACATCCAAATGAAATAATATTTTATCTTTATATGGAAAATGATAAAAAGACTTTAACCATGTCACAGGACTTTAAAATATTAATTACTATTCTAATAAGTTATCCCTTAAACTATTGCTGTTTATTCCTCCCTATATTCAAAGGAAAACAACTTTATATATATTTTTCTAAAATGTACACTTTGATACCAAAAACAATAAAATAGATAAAATGATGCTTTGAGCAAAAAAATCAATCACATGGAAGCCAGAGATGTATGATGAAAACATAATTTGCGGAGGTCTCTCTCTGGAGATTTCCAGTATTACATGACAGACTGACTTGTTTTTGTTTGGCTAAAAAGGAAAATGGTGGTTCTTATTTTTTAGCATATATAAGTCCTAGCAGAAGCAACCTAGCACTCAAATATGAAAAGGCTTCCAGCCAGATACAGTTCATAAAATGTCCATTTTGAAGAAAATAAAAGCTCCCTTCCTTCAGCATAGAAATGATTGAACATTTTGTTATATCCTCCTTTCAGAATCACCTGCGTTTAAAATATGGGATCTTTCTGATGTGTCATTTCATTTCTATAACATGACACTTTAAGAAATTGTACCTTTCGCATGAAGACAACATAATATGGAATATAGTGCTGGTTTCCAAGTTGTCATGGTTACTTTCTTGTCACCATATTTCTAATGCATGTGCCACGGCTGGCAGCCCTAGATCAGCCTCGCCAGCTCTGCAAGTCAACAGTTACCTGAGAAGGCCAAGATAAAAATGTCAAAAATCATGGCGCATGTGCAGATCTTGGCTGAAATTCAACACCTCACTCTTTTGCCAGAACCCAGAAGTTTCCGGAATTGATGAATAATAAAAATTTGAGTTGAATGTGATCTCAGTAGGAGATGAAACTTATCTTTCTATAGCTTGGAGGATTATCAAGCATTTCTTCCTGCATTAGGTCTGCTTTCAATTCATTCTTGGGCTCCGAAAATGAAAAATTAACTCCTCACAATGACAGTGACAGAATAGAACAGTAGCTACCTACTTATTTAATCATTTGTGTTTGGTTTAATTTAAACATTTATTTTGTTTGACTTATTTTATAAAAATATTATGATGACCATAAATTATATATACTATCATACATATGCATGCCTAAGGTACTGCAGTGGGTAAAAATGAAAGTAATGTGAAAATATATTTGAATATCTTCACGTTCATACTTTCATTTAATGGAAAACAGAGAAAATTTTTTCCTCATTGTTCAGTCATTTGAAAGTTAAGATAATGGATATTAATACACAATTTAAAGACATGTTTTCAAGAACCAAAAAAAATAAATGTAATATATCCGTCCCTAACAAACTTTCATTATATAAGCTTCATGTTTCCCGAGAACACCATACTAAACTATCTGTACAAGGCTAAGTCCTTCAGACAGTTGTACCTTCCCCCATAAGGTGGAATATTAATTTATTTTACTGTGTCATGAACCTTAAGTAAAATACAGTTTATGGAATCATATTAAGAAGTTTTGCATTTGATACATTTAATAAATTAAAATATGCTCATTTAAAATTATTTAGAATAACAATCCCCAGAAAAATTATTAGTTACAATTGATATGGGGAAATAGAACAAGACAGGAAGAGCAGCTAATAATTCCTTAATAATAGATTTTCCAAATTGAATTACTTAAAAGAAAATTTAATGCAGCTTGCTGATTATTACAAAGATAGAAATAAAGCTATCTTGGTTCAGAACAATATCTAGAACATCTGATTTCCAAAATTGTTACAAGAGAAAAAAGAAGTTTCAGAAAAGTGAAATACTTTGCAGTCTAGAACATACTCATGAAATTGACTTTTTTTTTTTTTTTTGAGACAGGGTCTCGCTTTGTAGTTCAGGCTGGCTCTGAGCTCACTATGTAGCCCAGGCAAGCCTCAAACTCAGCAATCCTCCTGTCTCTGCCTCCCGAGTGCTGGGATTACAGGCGTGAGCCACCACGCCCAGCAAAAATGACATGTTAATAATGAATGTTGAAGGTAGGAAACAATGCAAATATTCACTCCCTTATTCTTAAAGAGGATGAATTACTTATTAGAGGTAAATACTTGCAAAGGACAAAATATATTTAGAGAAATTATATAACCTGAAGTTATACGCATATGTGTACACGTATCATGCATGCATATATTATATAATATATATGCATATGTGTGTTATGTGAACGAACTGACATCGTAAAGCAACATGAGAAGATATCAGGAGCATTAATATTTGAATTTCCATTTCTTTATCTACATGCTTTCCACTTTCTCAGCCTCACCCTCAGTTGACCCTCACAGTGGCAGACTATCCGGTGTGGGTGTTCCCAGAAACATCTGGTGTCCGCGGAATTTTCTGTGCTTAGTGGGACTCACTAGCATGTCCATTCCCCTCTGCCTGAAGCGCTCTTTGTGAGAAGGATGTCTGGACCACCTACCATAAATATATGTCGAGAGTTCTTTCAGTGACAGCACATAAATTCTAAGAAGCACCCCTACCAGAATAAAACTTTAAAATCTAAATAAAAAGATATCAAATATCAAAGATACTTGAAATAGTTTTAAATGCTCTCTTGATAGCATTCCATCAATCGTCATTTAACACGAAGGCAAGCCTAAAATACAGATTTTCCACAAATACAGATTATTTCTTTGTTTATTTTTGGATAATGTATTATTTCTCTCTGCAGAGGAGGGAGCTATTTTGAGAACTACTTACACCTTCACTCCAGACGCCCCCACAGCTGGGAGGAATCTGTTACTTTGCTGAAAGACAATCTAAAGCCTTCCAGGTGATTCCTATTACTTTGCTAAGGCTGTGAATCTTCGCAGCAAAGGCTGGTCACCGGGTGTTACTGTTTAGACGTGAACATGAGACACATTTGCTACTTGTCATTCGTGTTTCTTACCCTAGTGAAATAATTATTTTTCAGCCAATAAAAACTCTTTCACATCTGTCTTATAGCTTTTTCCATCTCCTTTCTTGAGGAAAGATCAGATTCTAAAGGTGTGACTATTATGTTTTGAAAAATGTACAAAGTTTTCAACTACGCAGATAAAATCACCATGCAAAAATACCTATAAATTCAACACTAAGCTTTTATTTGAAAATTAAAGTACTTGAACGTGAATATTAACTATTATCATAATGTAAAAGATGGTGTACTCTACAAAAAGTATATATTCCAGCTACCATTTTGAACCAGTTTTAGCCATATTAATATGTTTTCTAGTAAACAAATAGGTTGTTAGATATTGTAATTGCAACTATATTATATTTAAAATATAATTTAACACCAAAATATACCAATACACTTCTAGGTTTGTAGAACACTGTTTAAAAGTAGTAGTACTATATGATCTAAAGTAATTCCAATCATTCTCATGATAGAAAAATTTCAAAACTGACTCTTTTAGAAATAAAATGTTAAGACAATGAATGGTACAGGAGCCATCAGGTTCTACTAAAATCTTTGATTTTCCACCTACCATTTCAGAACTATGAAATATGTCCAGCTATGAATGTAGCTGTGCTGTTTAGAAAATATAGCATACAAACCAAAAATCGTGGTACACACACAAAATAGGAAATCCCTAAGGCAATTCCTTCACAGAAGTCTTCCCTGCATTCAGATAACACGAAAGAACAAGAAATAGGTCAACAGTAAGACCCAAAAGTAATCAATTATTTTCCTTCACCACATGCTATCTAAAATTTGAATATGCTCTCATGCTATTTTTCCAAATATACAGAGACCCCACCACGTGAGACACTCCCCCACTAAGGTCTCATGAGGAGCACGTCAGTGCACCCCCGGGTTCAGGCGGGTGTTGGCAGCTGAGCTGCAATTATTTTCCAAAGCTACGTAGATTTCCGGTTATGTACGGAGTTCGTTTTCTGCCTGGATCTACCATGAGATCTGTGCACGACGCTCGTACATGCCAAGTTACACTCCAAGTCTGACTTTCCATTAAGCGAGTGATCTTGGGAGCACGCGTAACTTTTCCAATGGAAAGTTGGTTCATCAGGCTTCTTAGAGAAAACGCAGCCTGCATTCAGGAAGCACAGCTAGCTCTTAGCTAATGAACTTCTAGATTGCCAAGTGCATCCCTCACTGCGGGACTCATCCATCATAATCTATCAGCTTTACAGGGCAAAAGAGCTCACTGCAATCGGATCGCTATAATTAATTTTATATAATGCTCTACTGGCAATACTAATGAATTTTTTTTAAAGTTTGAAATTCCGATAACAAGGTAGCCTATTTAGGCATGAAATTTTTATTTGCTGACCCTTATTTTTTTTTTTGTACAATTAAGACTTTAGTCAAGTGGAAGGAAAAATTTATCGAGGGTATAGCCAATGTCAAATTCATTCCTAAATCCAACTCTCTTACAAATTCTAATCAATAAAAGCGCTGGGCAAGAGAAACTGTTCAAATAGTCCCTAGTAATATAACACTGGAATTAGATTTTTTTTTTAATTTGAATTTTCCATTCTTCCACTCGTTCAGCCATTTCATGGTGATCTATCGATCCGCAGGGAGCACTTCCTTTTACAACCCCCCCCCAGCCCTGGTAGCTCGCACTGTGTGAACAGCTCAGTCCCGTCATGTGCTCTCTCCACATACGCAGCTTCCAGGGCTCTCAGTGGAGCTGCAGTGAAGGAGAAGGAAAGGAAAATTATGTATTTGTAACTGTATGTTTTTCTACACACGTACGCTCGCTAACTACATTTTGAAAATAAATTATTTTTGCTTTTTTCCTTTTATACCATCTTGACTTTTCTCTCAGACTAATTAGGAAGTAAGTGTATTGTGGAAGAAGAATGCACATTTGTATGATTTGTGACCTTTCAGGAGGGTTATAGTTTTTCTGTTTGTTTGTTTGAGACAGGGTCTCGCTGGCCAGGCTGGCCCTGAGCTCACTATGTAGCCCAGGCAAGCCTCGAACTCAGCAATCCTCCTGCCTCTGCCTCCCGAGTGCTGGGATTACAGGCGTGAGCCACCATGCCCGGCACTGTGGTATGTGGTATTGATGGCTGGTGGGCGTGAGTCACCACGCCCAGCATTGTATGTGGTTACTGGGCTCGAACTCAGGACCTTGGCGCTTGCGAGGCAGGCGCCGGAACCACTGAGCTAGATCTCTAGCCCAAGGCTTATAGTTTTTGATTCATGTTATCCTTATTTACTTCTGAAGTAAAGGACTTTCAAACTCCTATATTATGATGGTTATAGTCACACCTGCTATTTTCCACTTAAATATGGGAAACTATATCCATAAAAAAGAACCCCCCAAAATGTGTCTTCTTGCCGAGTCACATAGATACTATAGTAGCAAACCCAAAGCTTCTATTAAAATGAGTGTCTGATTTTGTACAGAGATTCAAATAGATACTGTGTAATATATTCAAGGGAGAATTGAAGTGAGCACAGTTGTCTTTCCTCCTTCCTGGTTTTCTTTATTTTATTTCACATTTTTTTTTTCTGTACAGGAGAATTTAGAGGATTGCATAGTCTGTGTCAGCGGTAAATGTAGCAGCCGAACAACCATATCACCATGGTTACTCCTGCTGACTTCGCCCTGCCGATTCACAGACCCAGGTCTCCAGTTTGTAGAGGGTTCACGTTGAGAACATTCTCATTTCCTGAAGATGTTTAGGTCTAATATGCCTCTCTGTCCCAACAGTCTTTAGGTCTCTCAAAAAATTTTTTTGATAAAACTTATCCTTTCTTTTTCCTATGCAGTTTATAAAATATACAAACTTAACTCTGATAAGGACCATTCAACTCCTTAGAAATGTGTATCCTTAGACTCCAATACTCATTTTAAGTTTGCAGAATATTTGGGTACACAAAATAAGTCACTATAAAGTGACCACTCAATTACATATGGCAATTCATTCAAATGAAGCCAACTTTATAGTTTGTATTTTCTCTAGTGGTATATGTAAGATTATTTATTTTGAATCAACAGCCGATATTGTTGAATTTGGGATGGCTAGGAAAAGCTACAGAGATAAAATTCCCTAAAAACATTCTGACAACTTTAAATGGACACACAAGTATGACTAGACAAATTTGGGCAGTGTATGTCTGGTTAATAGCATAGATACTGAAGACTATGTAGTTTCCAAATCTGTCTCACTGCAAGGAAACTTTGATTAAGATTCCATCT
>PVIC010015630.1:0-34976 GCA_004025085.1 Thryonomys swinderianus
AAAAAAAAAAAAAAACAATTTCTAGTTTCATTCATAGATTTGGACTATTCACATTATCTTCTTCTCCTTACATAAACTTAGCAATTATGTCTTTCACTAAATTTGTTTATATTACTTTATATAAAATTTAATGCCACAGTTATTCATAATATTCCCTTATTTTAATACCTGTGTGATCTATTCATAATTTCATTTTTTCAATTCATAAAACTGGTGATATGTACTGCTTTTTTCTAACCAGTTTAACTAGATGTTTACCAATATTATTGCTATTTTCAAAATTCCAATTTTCTATCTTGTTTTTCTGTTTTATAAGGTATCTATTATGGAATTGTCTTTAGTTTTTCATTCTTTCTTATTATACTGGGTTTAATTTACACTTCTTTTCCCAGTTTCTTAAAATGTAAGCTAGGAACATTGATATAAGGCATTTTTCCCTTTTTAATATAAATTCTTAGACATGAATTTCCTCCTAAAAAGATGCAGTCTAAAGATTTTGTATTGTTTCATCCAACTTAAAATATTTTCTAATGCACCATTGTGATTTCTTCTTTGAACTGTGGATTATTTAGAATCTTGTTGGATAATTTTTAAATATTTAAGATTTTTTAAGAATCTTTCTATTTCAATTTCTGACAGAGAACTATTCTGTTTCCAGCTGTGTGTTAGATATTGGAGTTAGTCTTCCTACTGATATTTAGTGGCTTTAACCCATCTTCAGTTGTTTTCATGTATATGTAGATGAATAATCAGTGAAAGATTCAAGAGACCCTGGCATATTCTCAGAGCCTCTGTCCTCTCCAGGACAGGTGAGCTTTCCAGCTTAAATTTTAAAAGGAATAGGAAAACAAAGTAGGAGTGGAAGAAACAAGGCAAGGAGGCAGGCACTGCAGGACAGCAGCCTCCACTCAATCCCACTTTCCTTGTGTATGAGAAGAAAGTGAGAGTTCAAGAAGTCAAAGTTCAAATTTACAGAACTGAGACAAGCTGAACTCAGAGACCTGGAGAGAATACAGGGGTGTTTCACGAGTAAACAGACATTAGAATCCCAATAGAAGCATTAACTTTTCCCATGGGTACTGGTACAGTTTTAGGTTTTAAATTCAAACTGTCGTAACTCACTGAAGAAGCATGAGATTACCAGGTTTTATTACAAGGATGTAAAATTCTGCTCATTCTTATTTCTGGTGTCTACTAGGTTCCCTCTCATGAAGAGATTGACTAAGCTTTTGTTTCCCAATACCATTTCTCACAGCTCGTCACTGACCTGACCAGATTGAACCAGAGATTGTTCCCTAAACAGGCTGAACCAGAGGCTGTTCCCTAACCAGAAACTGTTCCCTAAGCAGGCTGTTCCCTGAAGGTCTCGTCAAGTCACACTACAAGCTGTAGCTGACTCTCCACTACATGTATAGCTGATGCCTTTTAATCAGGTTTTCTGTCCTCTATGGCTCACCATGGAAGCAACATGTGGTACCCATGAATAACACCATCTCTCATCTGTGTTTTCTGGTCTTCACTTTCTCAGGAACTCTACCATTAGAACACCAACTGTTTAGCATTAATGGCTCAAACTCCTAAAACCTTATTAGTAAGTAGGAAAAACTTACCCCTTAAGGCTCATGCCCCATGAATTGACCAAAAGCTGTAACATGTGGATAGCAGATACACAGGGTCAACCCAGTAGGTAACTGTGTCTCCAGTCAAGAGGAAAGAATGGTGAACACTAGTGCTAGAGATGGAATGATTAAGAGAAATTGGCAAGGGCAATTTGGAAATAAAAATAAGTTCGTCAAGCCTTTGGAAATAAGAAACAATAAAGGTAGAGTGAAGAAATTGAAAATGTCAACTAAAATTAATGAAATGAAACTAAGTATATTGATGTAATTCCAAATATAACTAGATTTTCTTACTTAAAAATGTTATTACTTTGATATTTAAAAAGGAGTCTGTGGTTTATACAAAAAGCATACTTTCAATACTGGAATTTGTAAAAGGGCTAAACATTGCCTCAAAATATAAAATAACAAAATAAAAGAACTGCATACAGAGCTCAGTACAAAAGCTCTAGTTTTAATCCTCAGTAATGCAAAAAATACTATAAAATCATAAAGTTAAATAGTAGAACAACTATTTACATCATGTGAGTTTAAATATTTCAAGATACAAGATAAAGGGAAAATATGATGGTAAAAGTCACAAGTTAAAAGATAAAAGCCTTTCATCCAAAGAAGACATGATGTATAGTATAGGTCTCTTTATAGAAAGTTATATAGAAAATACCATACAAAAAGAAAACCGCACCTCTTCTTTCATCATTTCCCAATAAGACCACCAAACCATGATCTCATCAATTCAATAGGTTGCTGATGAAGTTAGCATCATCATCATCCAATCACTTCCCAAAGCCCCATCAATAAAAATGCCTTCAATACAATGTCTCTTTTGGAGGATATACCATATCCAATCACAACACGTGGTATGGAGAAGGAGGGGCAGACAAAGAAGGAAATGGAGACAAAGATGAGTATGAATACTAAGATGAAGCAGAAGACAAAGAATGATGGAGGGGAAGAGGAAGAGGAGGAAGAAGAGCAAATCATATTTACACAGACCTCTGTGAGGAGACAAGAGGTCATGCTGCATTCCCATCTGTCATTTTTGTGTCTAGCAAAGGATAAACTTCTTCCAAACACTGGTATGAGCCTGTAATTGATATTTACCTGTTCATTTCTTTATGTCACTACTCTGTTCTAAGTAGATCAGCAATTAAAGGACAAATTAAATTGTTCAACTTGTAAAACACATACAGAGTATGTCTTGGCTTGGTATTTTTACATACATAATTTAATATAGTTTTATACATTTAGATATTCACATTCTCATATAGAGTTAATAATAGAAAGTGCTAAGGGCAGGTGTATAACAGTGTATCACACATCAAACGTTCGTTATTTTTTAGGTGAGTTCCCACCTGCTTGGCTTAGTACAGAATTGCCTTCTCACTCTCACTGCGGGTTCCTTCTGCTCTGTGCTCAAAAATGCTCCAGAGTATGCCTTCCTCCCCACAGATCTAGTTCCCAATAATCTCAATGTGCTCCTGGACATCTCTCCTTAAAGCTGGAAGTATACGAGAGAAATTTAGAGACCAGTCAGGGTTGTTCATGTAGCACTTGCCCAGGTTCTGCCTGGCTGAATACCTTTGGTCATCTCTACTGTCCTCCAGGAAAGACACATGACAATACTTCTTTCTGCCTTTCTGGAAAATGATAAGGAAATAGGAATGCATGCCCCTCTCTTTCAAGTTCAAATGTCTTTCAGAGCCCTTAGGCATTATTATTGGTATTCTTGCAGAAGTTACATTCTAGTGGTGGGGGGTCAAAAAGTAAATGACAAGACCAATGATAATATATTGTAGTAGGTAGTCATAAATACTATGGAAAATATAGAGCATGACAGATCAGGATCCAGTAAGGAAAATAATAGCTTAAAAAGCCATAGTCCAGAATAATAATGTTAGAAATGCTGGAAGAGAAACAGGTAACCTGGAAATTTACAATGTATAGAACAAAGGAAAGAAATAGTGTTTTTAAGCTAAGCCCACTTTGCAAAGACGCTTGCACCATGGACAGGAGGAAGTCATTTCAGGAGATGTCACTCAAAGGAGAAAAAAGGGAGAAATCTGAGTTCTCTCTACTTCCCCTATTCTGAAGAGTAATATTTCTCATTGATCAAACCTAACTGGAGACCAATTGGCAGAGGTGCCTGTGGTGGTAAATTTCATGGATCAGTCTTTACAGCAGAGAGAAAGTAGAAGGAGGGCCATGGGTCTGACTAAATCCCAGCTCTTGGAGATTCAGAGTAATAGGTGATGGGTGGGATCTATTTCAGAAAGAGTGGTCAGCTGTGAGAAGCTGACATTTGAAAAGACACCTGAATTAAGGAATAGGTCATCTGCAGATACAAGGAAGTGTGCATGAGTCAGAGGGAAGGAACACAGATATCCTAGAAAGGAATCTGGCTCTGTCTTTTCAAGGGGCACAGGGAGCCCGCAGGGGTTGGGCGGAGTGAGGAAAGAGAATAGCTGCAGAGAAGGTTTGCAGAGACCCTGTTTGCAGGGCCTTCCGGGTGGTGGTCAGAAACTTGGAGTTGGTGCTGAATGGTGAAGAAACATGAGACTGTGTAGTATAGTGATGTTGGTGGATAATTTTAAGTATTCTGTTTGTCTTAGAAATCTAAACAACTTTAGCTGCTGAGCACCCCCATATTCTCATGCTCTCTCTTTTTCTGCCTCCCTTCCCGGAACTCTGGGGACATCAGAGTAGCACCTCAAAGCCATGGTTCGAAGTTTTTTTCCAGAGGCCAAGTGCTGACCTTGGAAACACTGGATTGTGAGGATGGAAAGATAACCTCTGACAGCTTTGTTTGCCTCAAGATCTCATCTCTGGGAACCTTTGATTCCTTATACTAATCAGGAAGCAGCACTACACATACCACATTAGCCAGGAATCCAAATCTCCTTATCAAGAAATAAAGTAATTTTTAAAAAATATGTAGGTTGTAAGGACTTTATGTATCGCTATTCAATCCCTCCTTCTGAGCCACTTCCCTGGACACTGTTATGGCCCTAGCCCCTCAGTCAGGATCACTTAGCTCCTCCAGTGCGGCTGACAAACCCAATCCCAAAAAGGAAGCACTGTAGTATTCGCAACCTACTCTACATGTTGGACTTGCAAATCCAGGTACTGTTCAGTGGCAGTGTAGATACGTATTTTCCTTTCCAGAGCAGCTTCATCACAATTGTCTTTCAAGCCATTCCAATGGATGCAGGATGGAGGAACATGGTAACTGGACTGCCTAGCAGTGTCGCTGCCTGGGGTCTCTTCTGGTTGGCATCAGGACAACAAAAAGGTCAGAAACTCTCTTAATGAAGAGCACAACCCTTTGGAGGGAATGTCAAATACTTCCCTTCCCACGGGTATCACAACTAATAAGATTCATTCTCTTTGTTCTTTATAGAGAGCTAATTGGAGTGAAAATATAAGAAGTTTCTTGTGGCACAAAATATCATTGTGGTAGTTTTCTCCAACATTTAACAAGAAAGAAGCACCCTTAGAGCCACACAGAACCAGGCAGTGGGTCAGATTTGCCCATAGGCTTCAGTTTCCTCACTCCTGCTCGAGGGAAGGCCCGCGGTTGCGCTCCTCCACGCCTCGCGTCCTACAGCAAAGTAAGCAGAAACCGACCGGGGAATCACAGAACCAAGAAATAGCAAAACATAAAGTTCAGAGAGAACAGACCCAATGCAGAAAGCAGGGAGAAACCCATCCCAAGATACTCTGGTCCTAAAAAAGGACCTATGAGATTTAGAAAATGTAGCTGGAAATTTAGCTCAAGTTGTACCACACCTGCCTTGCAAAGCACAAGGACCCAAGTTTGATCAGAGAGAGAGAGAGAGACAGACAGAGACAGACAGAGACAGAGAGACAGAGGCAGACAGAGACAGATTTAAGGAATGTCTCAAAGGATCCCAAATCAGAATACGTGAGATTACTCAGTACCAACACTAGGAAACAGTACAGCAAGTACTTGAAAATAAAGAGAAAATATGACTTCCAAACTAAAATAAGGCCTCGAGAGTACATTGGTACAGAACCATGTTATACATTATCTTCACTTCTCATGGGAGTTAGAGATGAATTAGTTTTATTTATATATATATATATATATATATATATATATATATATATATGGCAAACAAAGCCACACTCTTATTCATGGAAGAAACAAGTCTAACAGGAAAGGAGCCATAGTACTATACCTCATGACTCAGCTGTGACTAAAAGTCATATTCAGTACAACACAAACAATTTTGACCTGGCTTGAAATTAGGGAATAACTCAAGTAGAATGAGGAGGTGGAACTGAGAAGGACGAAAGTACATTTAACAGCCACTTTTCACCTTCCCTGATAAATAAAAAGCCAAAAGATGATATCTAAATGAAAACCAAATAAAAGAAGTCTCAAAATGTAATTTTGAAAGTTTGAGGAAACACCTCAAGAACAACTGCAATAGTTGAAAGTAGCTACTGCCTGAAACTGAGAAAGAGAGCTGGCAACTTTGCTATTTAAGCGACATCCTCACAGATACAGTGAAGTTGAGAATTGCAAGATATTCAGCTCTAATATAAGGAAATACCTTCCTGGAGTAATCAGCTTTTCTGATTTTTTAGGACTCTTTTCTTTTTCTATGAACCCAATTTTGGAAATCCCTCTGTGACATTAAATTTTCCAAGTAGCAAAGTGAGTCACCTTGTCACAACTCAAAGACAACAGTAGGAAACCTGTGCCCTCACATTCTTCCGTGCACAACCTACGCAATCTGTCAACTTGCCCCAACTTCCTGCCGGCCCCGTATTTACAGAGAAGATGAAATCCACAATGAGTGACATGAGTTTGCCTAAAATAAATTAATCTTTTTTACTGAGAAAATTGATACTATTTTTATTTTTTTAGCAAATTATTTTAGAATCAGGCTATGACTAAACACTAAGGAACTGAATGAAAATAAATATACTTCAAATGAAGCTGAATCTAGTCATCCCTGAAGTATTCACATGAGGAAGAATAATACTTGTGGTGAATTATTTCACAAATCTTCTCAGAAATACTTCCTTGGAGACATTTTTCAGAGAAGGGCTTGGTTCTTCTCACTCTATGATTACTTCCGAATCACATCGAAGTAGCCAGTGAGATACAGTGCCATGTATTTAAGTCATACTAGGAAATTAAAGCAAAGCAAAGAAGATGCCAGAAAAACCTGTATCAAAAAAATAGACCATATAAGAAAACAAAGCCATTCAAATCACCCTGCTGATGTCTCCTTAAAGTTATACATGACACACAAATTGCATCGCACTGGGTCAGCGATTGGGAGAAAAGAAGGTGGCACTGAGACCCAAACTGATATTTTTGTCAAAGTTTACTTTGTTTCCTGCCACCCTGTGTGTAGCCTTTCAGCATGAAGTTGCTCTGGCCCTCACATGGGGGACACAGAGCCAGCCTGCAAGCTGCATGAACTATGTACGCCGGCAGCTGAGCAGGCTGTGGCCTGCCAGGGTTTATTACTTCTTACACAAACAATCCTCAGTACCACAACTTCTGGGGAAGAGATAAGCTCCAGCTGGTAAGCTTAGTGAGCCTTCCTTTCCTCTCCCACCAGTACTTGTACATTCTGGGCTGGGATTTAATAAGGAAAGACTCCTTCTTGTTACACAATGAAGCAGGCAGTGTTTTTGTTAGGTCCTTCTTAACATGTGTGTGTTATTTTAATTGAAGTAGCCAGTGAACTTTAGCACCTGGAGTGACAGTGTTTTATGTCTTTCTAAATCTCTCAGATCAACTCTTCTGACTACCAGGCACATGCAGTGACACACTCCACCTGAACTTTCTCCTCATTCTGGTGGATCGTCATGCCCATGTCATGATATCTCAGCCAAGAGTGACAGGCACACCTTCCTACACAAGCACCTTCATGTACATGCCTGTAATATTTGCTGATATATGTGAAATTCTTGTACTGGGCAGGTATTTTAAACACAGCTCTCTATTGAAAATGAGTTCTTTCTAGTAGCAGGTAGCTACTAAAGACCTGTAGTAAAAGGGAAGAGCATACCCAGACTTATTCAGCTAAAGAATATTTATAAATATACTGGTAATTGACTTTTGGTTTTACTTTTTAAAAGTCTCAGTTTTTCATTAAATTTTCCTACCAATCTGATGGAATAATAGTACAGATTTGTATACAAGAAGCTAATAAGTGCCTTTTAAATTCCAATTGTGAATATAAAACTAAAGCATGCAAATGTAATAGATTGAACTAGTTCTTCAAAGGCAGAAGTTATTCAGATGATAGAAGACACTCAAGTATATATGAACTATATATATATTTAAAATTATTGCTTGGATTACTAAATTAATTTTATCTTTTAGATTAGTGCCTTTCCTAATTGGCCAAAATCACCCAGGAATGTTAAAACAAAAGCACAGATTGACCCTTCTCCAGATGGCAATGTCCAGGACTGAAGCCCGAGTGTATGTGTGTGATATATATATATTTTTTTTTTTTTTCTTTTTGAGACAGGGTCTCGCTTCGTTGTTCAGGCTGGCCCTGAGCTCACTATAGTGCCGAGTGTATATTTTTAAGGAAAACTTTTATTCTAAGCTAGCTTGGATATCACTGATTTGGAATGCCAAAATAACTGGCTTTTCATTTGCCTTGTCTCATTGTTTTACCAGTCTGAAAAATCAATATGCTCATCATCTAGTGATCAGTAATTTATGTATACATTCGAGTCAGTCAATTATTAGTGAAAAAACATCCTAAAATAGAATATTGGAGAAACCTATTAATGTGTCTCCAAGGTACTGCATCAGATCCCTTGATCTTTTTGTTTATCTCCAGCTTGCTAAATTTAATTTATTCTTAGAATTTGGACAGTTTGAAAACCCACTGAAAATTTAACATAACCATGTTACGAGAGAGACACTAGCCTTGAACTTGTCATCCTGCCTTAGCTTTCCCAGTGGCCAGAATCATAGATATGGACCACCCTGCCTGGCTTCCACATATATTTTGTAGTTTCTTCTCCCTCAGGCTACTGTGTCAAGTTCTCCATCATTTGCAGCTTCACTGGTCAGAAATGGAAGACAGAAGAAGACTTAATTCTTTATTCTTTTTTCAAAATCACAATCTCTCAGGAGAATATATATGACTTGAATAAAAGGTAGAAGCAGGCACAAATTTTGAAAGAAGGAACAAGATAATCTGGAAAAGCACCTTGAAAAGATTTCCAGGAAGATGGTGGAATGGTGAACAGCAGAGAAAGAGCTTCTTTGAAATTTGATGTTTTCACACTGGAATATAGCAGCCCTGAGGAAAAAAAAAAGGGGGAAGTGGGTCCCCAACACCTAGGAAGGATCTGAGACAAGAATGGAAGACCACGGTGGGGTGAAAAGGCAGGCTTTAAGAAAGAGGAGAGAGACATCAAACAGAGCTTGCTCCCAGAGCCCAGACTCCCAGAGAGGGAATGGCTGCCAATCTGCAGACCTGTGGTGACTTCTGGTGACCCACAGGCCTCTGTGGAGAAATGCACTAGTAGAACAGAGCAGTAGGCACAGTAGACAGCAGCAGCAGCTGCTATTAACATATATAAATTGGCTCACATAGAATGGATGGAGGATTGGCACCAATTAGTAAGGAAGTTCTGCCCACCGCCCCGACAGACAGAGGACCTGCACGCCATCCTCCAGGGGCTGCATTGTAAAGGGATTCAGATCGGAGTGGCAAAGGCACCAGGGAACATAAAAACCTCTGTAAAGAGCTGGAACAGTTTATCCTGACAAAAGTACCAGCCACTGGACTGCCACATTGCAGCCACCCTGCCACCATACTTCCTGCCCACCATAGTAAAAAGTACATACTGGGAGAGTGAAGAAACCCTGTGGACTACAGCAGTTGGTGAGTTTGTGAGGTTAACAGACCTTACAGGTCCCTAGACTCTCTTTGGGAGAAGTGTAGCTTATCAACAAAGTAGAAGCTTGAAGAGTTCAAGCCTATGGGAGTTCAGTGAACTCCACTCAGGCATTGTAGACAGAATCCAGACTGAATCCCAGTGGACTACAGCTGTCTCCCTGTGACTAGTCAACTCTGATCTCCATGCTGCTGCCAACATTTTCTATAAGCAATAACAGGTCCATGCCATGAGGGGCCCTTTTGGTATTGTTTTTGGCTTTATTATTTTTTCTTTTTCTTTTTCTCTGTTATGTCCTCTCTTTCATTCTTCATCTCTTTTTCTTCCTGAACCTGTCAAATTTTGTTTTTTTTTTCTTATCTCAGTTGTTCTTATTCTTATAAGAAAGTAAAAATAATCTGTTTCCCTGTTGCTGCTGGGTATCCCCACTGTTTTTTATTCATTCTTCCTTTTCTTTCCTTCTGTCACTATCAATTCCCTGAAGTTTCTGTATCTTGGTCCTTCCTGCTCTCTCTTCCTTCTGTGTAAATATAGGATGGTGAATTCAGTTTCTAATTTTCCTGCTGCTGTAATTTTGTTTTGTATTTTTCCCTTCTACTTCCTTTGTCTTATACCCTTTATCAGTTTCCCAGAGATCATGTGATCTCTATATGCTTTTGAATACTATTTCTAATCTCTCCCTTTCTTTTATCTCTCTAACCCCCCCACCCCAGTTTCCTCAAAGCTTTATTCCCAAAGACTGACCCCACTATTGTAAACATAATTTTGGTTAGTTCCACATTTTGGCATGTGGTCACAGATCTAGCTCATGAGGTTAAAGGTATCAGAGTATTGATTGCCACAGATTGTCATTTTCTGGGCTGTGTTTGATACTGTTGATGATACTGATGGTATTTTTTTTTTTTTTTTTTTTGAGACAGGGTCTCGCTTTGTAGTTCAGGCTGGCCCTGAGCTCACTATGTAACCCAGGCAAGCCTCAAACTCGGCAATCCCCCTGTCTCTGCCTGCCAAGTGCTGGGATGACTGGCGTAAGCCACCATGCCCAGCCTGATGGTATTATTTTGAGCAAGTTGATGTGATTGTTCTGTTTAACTAACTTCCACGGTGTGCCAGAACTGAGATTGCTTAAGGGGCATTACAGATCCAAGGAGGACAACTTGGAAAGTAGCCATCTCCTAAGGGTTCTAAATATAGCAAGAAAGAGTCTTGCAATAACCATTGTTTAGACAACATCCCAGAAATTAAATCCAAAACATTAGCAACAATAAATAGGAATGAGAAAAGTTTTAAAAACCCAGATACCCAGATCATCACCACACGTGAATCCAGGGAAAAGTGAAATGGACCAAACCAAAACTCAAACATCAAGACTCTCTCAACTTGTAACAAAAGAGTATCTAGTAAAAACAAAATCAGAGACAGTTTCTCAGATAACAATAGAAGTAGCATCCATCATGAAAGATAAAGAAGAGATCCAGAAACATGATAGAATCTCAGTTTATAAAAGTAATGCAATCTGTAAAACAGCATCAAATAGATTTCCAGAAGATTGAAAAGTTCAAAGAGAGTTTGCAGAGAAGGATCAATGAATGTGAAGACAAAATATTATACATAGAAGATAGGATTGCAGCCAGTGACCAGGAAATGAATAATTTATGGAAAACAGTAAGGGGCCAGGATAAATTAATTCATTAGCTGATAGATGATGAAAAAAGAATAACATATGACTGGCTGGCCCAGGAGAGTGAACTCATTGGGCAAGGCAAGAAAGTGAATGGAAAAGAGAAAAACAAAAGAATAAAGGAGCCAAGAACAGGAATACATCGTGACAGGGGTAAGTCAGTACATATCAGTTATAATCATTAATGTCAATGGCCTCAATGCAACATTTAAAGGACACAGACTGGAAGAATGTATTAACAACATGCTGTACACAAAAGACACATGATACTCTATATGTCAGCCACAACAATTAGACAAGAGAAGGAAATAAGAGTAATAAGGATAGGAAAGGAAAAAGTTAAAACTGTTATTTGCTGATGACATAATACTCTATATAGAAGATCCCAAAAACTCAGCCAAAAGACTGTTAGACTCAACTGCCAGCTTTAATAGCATAGCCAGATACAAGGTTAACACTCAAAAATCAATAGCCATTGCATACACAAACCACAGACTCACAGAGAGAGAAACTGGGGAATCAATTCCTTTCACAATAACATCCAAAAAAACAAAATATCTAAGAATCAGTCTGACAAAGGAAGTAAAAGATATCTTCTCTGAAAACTACAGTATTTTGAAAAAGGAGATCAAAGAGGATATCAGAAAACGGAAAGACATTCCTTGTTCCCAGGTAAGAAAAACTAATATTGTCAAAATGGCCATACTCCCAGTACTGTTGTAGAGACCAGTGAAATTCCAATTGAAATTCCAACAGCATACTTCACAGATCTAGACAAAATGATCTAAAAATTCATCTGGAACCAGAAGAGATCTAGATTAGCAAGAGCAATTCTAGACAACAAAGACATGACAGAGGGTATTATAATCCCCAACTTGAAACTGTACTACAAAGCCACTGTGATTAAAAACAGCATAGTACTGGCAAAGAAAAAGACTCCAGGATCAAATGAACAGACTACAAGATGCAGAAACAAATCCAGTCATACTAGCCACCTCATTTTTTACAAAGGAGCTAACCACCCTCAATGAAGGAAAGATACCCTCTTCAATAAGGGGTGCTGGAAAAACTGGGTCTTAACTTGCCAAAGATTAAGTTAGATCTATATCTTTTACCAGGCACTAAAGTAAATCAAAGTGAATTAGAGACCTAAATATTAAAATAAAAATTGTAAACCTTCTAGAAGATAGGTTAGGTAGAACTCTTGGAGATATTGGACGAGGGAAAGACTTCATGAACAAAACCTCAGCAGCATGGGAACTAGCCAAAAGAATCAACAACTGAGATCTCATCTTACTAGAAAGCTTCTGCACAGCAAGAGAAACCATAACAGAGTGAAAAGACAGCCTATAATTTCGGGGAAAATTTTACCAGTTGTTCCTCAGACAAAGGACTACTATCTACAATATATAAAGAACTTTAAAAAAAAATCAGACCTCCAAAATTAAAAAACCCAGTTCAAAAATGGGCATCTGAAATGAACAGACATTTTTCAGATGAAGTAGTCAAGGCAGCTAAGAAACGTGAAAGAATGTTCAACGTCATTGGTCATTTGAGAGACACAGATGAAAACAACACCAAGAATCCATCTCCAGAAAAAGTGGCTGCTATCATGAAATTAACTAATGGCAAATGCTAGTGAGGCTGTGGAGAGAAAGGAACCCTACTCCACAGATTGTGGGAATGTAGACTATTGCTACTACTGTGGAAATCTGTGTGGAGATTCCTCAAAAAATTAGAATTACAGGTCCCATTTGACTATGCTATTTTCCTCCTAGGTATATACATGAAAGAATTAAAAGCATCATACCACCATGACATATGTGTACCCATTTTTATAACAAGTCAGTTTATACATACATCTTGAAAACAACCCAAGTGCCCATGGCAAGAGACTAGATAAAGAAAATGCAGGTGTTTTTTTTTTAATAAAATGGAGTCTTATTCAGCCAAAGAATGATAGAGACATTTATATTTAAATGGATATGCCTTAATGCCATATTCATAAGTGAAATAAATAGGGCACAAATGTGTAAATACCATCTTGTTTCTCTAGTACGAGAAAATAAAATTGTAATTGAGGTCCAGAATGTATGATAGTTATTGTGAAAATAGGAAGAAAATGTTCAAGGGAAAACAGAAAGAGGGCGAGGAGAAAGTAAAGAAGGGAAAGAAAAAGTTTGACTATAAAAACAAAAAAATGGAAATAAAGCTTATGTATATAAGGGATAAGGAGTTGTAGGGAGGGCAGAGAAATGAGAAAAATCAGAATCTAAATACATCATTTTCAGGTACAAATTCTCAATATTAAATGTGATCACATTGTATATCTGAAATGCACCAATTAACTCAATAAAGAAAAAATTTAAACTGAAAGCACCTGAGTTCAAGCATGCTATAGAAATGACACAGTCCAATAGCCTGAGGGGGCAAATGCAGATAAAAGAGTGTCTTGCTTGGCATTACGTATTTAGCCAGAAGACCAGAAAGCAAGACACTGCTTGCCCACTCCAACACAAAGAATGTGCATGGCAGAAGGCACTGAATTTGTTTCGTTGGCCTGCCATTTTAAAGTACCAAAAACTATGTCTCTTAGACAGCAGGCATATGTTGTCTCATAGTTCTTGAGACTAGAAATCTGGTATCTAGGTCAACACGATCAAGTTCCCTCTGAATTCTACAGAGAAGCTGCTTCATCTTCACATGGTCCATCTGATGTAACACGGGTAATCCTTGGCATTTCTTGGTTTATACAGCCATTGCTCCAATCTCTGCCCTTATTGCCACATGACTATATTCTCACTCTGTCACAGGTCATTTCCAGTCATATTGGATTAAGGGTTCGTGCTATTCCATTATAACTTCATCTGAACTAATTGTATCGGCAATGACCGACTTCTAAGTCAGTCACATTCTGTAATGCGCAGGTAAGTGCTTTGACATATCTTGCAAAGATAAACAGTTCATTCTATAACATACCCAATATTCTAACTTCAAAGAAGGAGCCTCAAGAATGTCTGAGGTGAAATCTTCACAAACTGATAAGATTGGGACTTGGATATCTGATGTTATTCATGATGAAGCAAACTAAGAGGTAAATAGATGTGTGTGTGTGTGTGTGTGTGTGTGTGTATGTACTGCATACTAGTTTGTAGCCTCAAAATCATGGGAGTTATAATTTTCATTTATGTGTTCCCTATGTATACAGAGTGCTTAATAATTTAATAGTCTGTTGTGAATACATCTGGTACTTTCTGCAAGAGCTCCTAGATTTTTCCTCAGTGTGTGTGTTTAGCACAGTATAAGTACTTGTTAAATAGGGAATAAATGAATATATAAATGTATCATATGGGTCTCTAGCAGAAAACATAATTTATTGGATATTATAACAAACTGCTGGTTTTCTTTGAATATAGCCAAACACTCATATTAAAATCAGTTTCATTAATTTCTGAACATAATGTTACTAAAAAAACATTTGTTTCAACAAAATTCAGCTACATTTATCTGGTTTTAATTTTCACACTTAAATTTTCCATAAATCATTTGACTTTTTTTCCTTCTTTAAAAAGTAGATCACTGGGGAATTATAATCTCCCCCAAAATTGTATATGCAGGTACAACATTTAAAGCTCATTTGATTAAAATCATTCCTTAGAACAGTGGCTTTTTGAAAAGGTTAATTTTCTTCTAATGTAGTCAGGTTTCTAAATCAGAATGTTAGTGCTCCAGCAGCTATATTTATTCCAGAAATGTCAACCAAAAATTAGACCCTTACAAGAAACGAAGAAAATAATACTTACAAAGCCTATAAGTCACTCTTGAATTGTAGCAAAAAGAAAACCTTGTTTTGTACAGAAACATTTTTAAAAGATGGAGCTTTAAGTAACATATTTAATGACATTATTTTATAGGTTAATATAGGCAAACTCTTTCTTCTGTCCTTATCTTTTTGAAGTAGTAACCTAAAAATATAATCAGATATTTGCACTATTGGGTTGAGTTCTTTGAGGGAGGTATTTAAATCTTTTTCATACCCTATGAATTCACAACAAAAATTTATTTTAAAAAATGTTTGTTCTAAATGTGCAAATTGTGTACACACATGCATGAACCATGTGTGTGTGTTGAGAAAAAAATCTTTGAATTAACACTGACCCAAGGGACATAAGCCCCTTGATTTTTTGCCATGTAGGACTAATGACACCTTTGCTCAAGGATAATCTAAGGTATTCAACTACTTTAAAATTAAATACTTGTTTTTGAAATCATAACTTTATCAAACAAAGATGGAGAGTGGTTCACAAATGTTTAATTTTTCATATTTAATTAATTCATATCTATTGTATCATCACCTTCCACGTTTTAGTGTTATTACATGAGTACTTGAAATACTTCAGAGTCACAGAAAGTCTGAAGAGTTCATTTATCCTATCCCTTCTTCAAGTTGAGCTGCTTAAATATCATTAGATATTGAGGATGAAGTACATCCTGAACTGTGTGTGTGTGTTTTCTTTGAAAAAACAGGTTTTAGCAAAACCAGAAAAGAGTAAATTGAGATTCTTATCATAATTCTCTATTTCCCAAATTTTGGTGATACATAAAGATATGCCTAAAGACTCCACAAAGCACCAGGAGAAAGACAGATGACCCAACCTTTACTTAATTCCACTTGGTTTTAAATAAATGAAAAAGATTGAAAGAGGAACAATTTTGCTACCTCAGGGGGAAATGATTATGGTGCTAAATCATAGCATAATTAAGTTTTAAAAGAAATGAAGTATTATTTGATTTGATTTATTTTATTTTATTTTTACCATCAGGGATCAAACTCAAAACCTTGTAGTTGTGAGACAGGTGCTGGAACCACTAAACTAAATCTTTGGTCCTGAATTATTATTTTAGTTTGGTGACTAAAGCCACCTCTTTCATTAAAGAAAAGAAACTTCAGAACCAAGCTAAAAACATGTTTTTTCTCTGATCTCTCCCTGATCATTGAATAAATGCCTGAGTATAGACTATAAAACTCTAATAAAGATCTGAGTTGCAAAGGAGGTAGTGATGGTTAATATGCTTTTCCTGTCATGAATGTAAATTAAGAATAAGCTAGAAGGTTATGGTTGTCTGTATCTAAAATCCTAATTACTTGGGAAGCTGAGACAGGAGGATGATTAATTTGAATCCTTTCTTTCTCTCTAGATTTGCCTATTCTGGATATTTCATATTTCATATCATACTATTCATAACATTTTGTTGATTATTTTCTTTCACTTAATATAATGTTTTAAATCCATGCTGTGGTAATCATCAATACTTCATTCTCATCTCAAAATAAAAAATAAAAAGGATGTTACCATAACTTAAAGGCATTGAGTTCAGTCCCCAATAGCTAAAAGAAAATATTAATATACATTTGGAATATTTTTTTTCCAGCTCTTCATTCAACATTTTTGAAACAAGAAACTTTTTGCCATTGTCAAATAAAAATTTTCAAAGTAGGACTGTTGAGGCAGATTTGAAAATGAACTTAGAATTAGTTATCTATTTAATAAGTAGATAACAATAGTTTATAGGTATTGCCCTACCATAGGAGTTGTATGTACAAATATGAAACAGAGATGTCTTCAGAGAGCTTAAATACACAATAACTTGGCAATAAAAATGAAGTACTTATAATCACTACAATATGGATAATCGTTTAAAATATTAAATTAAATGAATGAAAAAATTTAGTACTAATGAAAAAAATTAGTAACAGTATTCTACAAATTTATGATTCCATATAAATGAAATGCCCAGGAGAGATACACAGATTAGATTAGTACATGCAGAGATAAGAGTGAAGGGTAAATGGGAAATTTCTGATAATAGGTACATGGGTTGGGGGTTTATAAAATAAATTGTGAAGATGGTTTCAACTTCCAGGAATATATATTTTAAAAATTGAACTGTAAGGGATATGGATTTAGGTCAGGAATGGTGTGCTTGTATAGTATTCATGAGGTCTTGCATTCAATTCCCAGTACCACAATGCATGAGGGTGCACTTGTGCGCGCGCCCACACACACACACACACACACACACACGAATTGTGTAATTATGTAGATAATTTTATTCATTTAAATTATAACAATATGTTGGAAAATAGTTGTAGAGACAGACACATTTTCAAATGATAACAATGATGTGATTAGCTTTATTGTAAAAGTACTAAAAAGGGAAAGAGTGATACACTTCACTAAAAGGGGGGCAATTAATTTCAAACACAAGGCAAGAAGAAGAAGCATATGAGATTAACAGCCCCTAAATAATTAGTGCAGAGTCATCCCTGAAGTCTTCTCTATGGCTTATTTTTTTTTAAATGAACTCTACACAGTGATACATTGCAGCATTTCAGAAAATACTTTGGCACTGAATATTCAAAGGTAAAAATGGAAGGTTCAATGCATGCAATTACCTCCAACCATTACTAAAGTTAATATGTTTTAAAAAGCTAAAAAGTCACAAATTCAAAGAAAAGATAAGAAATGTTAATAACAAAATAATGATAGCAACAAATTATTGGAATTGCCTGCAGTAATTTTGAAAGTTGAAAGGTAAGTGAGCAACGCTTCCAAAAATTCAATGAACAGGGCCAGAGATATAGCTCAGTGGCACCATACCTGCCTGAGAAGGTCCTGAGCTCTGTCCTTGGTACTACAAAAATTCAGTGAACAAGCCCAGTATGATGACTCCCGCCTGCAATCCCAGGACCCTGGGAAGATGAACCAAGAGGACAGCCAAGTTTAAACCCAGCCTGGTCAACTTAGCAAGTTAGCAAGACCTCTTCTGAAAATAAAAGAACAATAAAAAGGCTAGGATGTAGGTCAGTGTAAAAGTCCTGAGTTCAATCCCCAATAGCACCCTTATAAATAAATAAGTAATGATAATGGTTTCTGAATTAGAGTTCTATATCTAGCCACGGTATCATTCAAGTATGAAGCTGAAAGAAACATTCTAAAAAAAAAGTATTCTTATGAACTCTTTTCCAGGAAGTTAACAAAGGATATCAAGGAGGGGGTGATAAATCAAGAGAGAGAAGAAAACATGAGGTTCCAGTCAAGAGAAAGATGGGACAGTTTCCCATGATAGCTGTTTAGGAAACATAAAGAACTGTCAGTTCAGATTGGAATACGAGAATCAAGAATTCCAAGAGAGAATTTCTAGTACTAGAGATAGTTGAGTTAAACAAGAGATTATTTGATGTTTTCAACTATATTGAGAAGAATTTTATACTTTTTTATAATTAAAAGTAGAAGCGTAAAGAATTTTTGAAGTCCAAAAGGAGACAATAATTAATAATTAACAGAAAGCAAGAAAGGAATGATAATTATAGTATACTAATTAATGAATGATGAACTATTTATTTATATAAATATGGTAACATTATCCCAGAGTATTTACTTTACTGAGAAGTATGATATAATCATCTTTTAAAATAGATAAGTAGTGAGAGGCAGCTCAAAGTAAGCACTTATTTAGTATACACAAGGCCCTGGTTTCCTACTCTACCACCACAAAAACAAAAAAGAAAGAAAAAAAATGAAAGAAAAGGTTGGAGACAATGGGTGCTAAGTTTTCATTTTGTAAGAATCAAGAAACCAAAAAATGTTATTTAGAAATAATGAGTTAGGAAATTCAACTAATACACATAAGACCAGAACATGTTGCCTCTGGGTAAGGAAACTCAGGAAGGTGTAAAGTGATACATTGCCATTTCTTATTATAGTTCTTCTAATGATTTTTCCACTTTTAATTTTCTACTTTCTTGATGTATTTCTTTCAGAAATAAATGTGTACAGTGCAGAAAATATTTCCAAATCAAATCTATGCAGTAACACACTTTATATTTCTTTTAAATTCCCCACAGTGGAAAAATAGTGTCGTGCACATATTTGAAGCTCAACAATTATATGTTGTTTAATTTACCACCAAAATGGTAACTCAGAGGAATTGGCAATGAATTCTATGGGAGTCGGCCTGGAACCTCATTTTCTCCATTTAAAAAGGATGCAGAGGTAACAGTGTGTTGTGTAACTGTTTTTGGTCTGATATTTAAAAGAGAGATTGCTTTCCACCTAAACAAAACTTGAAAGCTAGTTGTATTTACTACAGAATATTTGACACACTGTAGGCATTCAGCTAAACAGTATCTTCCAGTAATAAGTCTAGAGAACTACTATTGCAAACTGGGTATTTTCACTTCGTGTAAGTATTTTTGTCCTCTCAAATTTTGAACCATGTTTCCAAGACTTTTAAAAGAATTCTTCTATTCTTTCAAAATTAATCAGTCAAAGACATATTTCTAAGAACTATCAAGAATGGTTACCTGTCCTATCTCCCTGACCTCTCTTCCCTAAGGCAGATATTGCCATCTAAATAACATGCTCAAGTATTAGAAATGACACAGCGTTTTCAGGGACAGGAACGTTGCTTGGCTTGACTGTAGTGGAAGTTTATACATTAAAAGTAGGACCTTGTTTATTTGGTTGAAGGATCTGAAAGATTCACTGACAGTGAACTGAGAGACAGCCCAGCAAGTGATAGAATGTACCGCAAAGAAACTCCAACATTCTAGCTCTAAGGTCCCGAAGGCATTCATTCAAATGATAGCGGCAATGAAGCTGAATGGAAAATAAAAAGATTATTAAAGAGGAAGGAAATGACATGGTGAAGTACTAGACATAAAATTAAAGAGAACACAGAATTTTAGCAATACTAACTTTGTATTCCATATGTGTATTACTTGTTAAATCCCTGGAGGTAGATTTTATTATCATCATCATTATTCCATTCTCTAGGTGAAGAAACTGAGGCCATGTAGAATCACTTTCCCACAGTCCCACAGTGAATAAGATGAAATCCAAGACTTAAACTCAGTCGGTCTATTTCCTGGAAGGGAGAACTCAGGAAAGAAGATGGGATTTCCAAAAGAATAATGAGTAGTTAGGTGCATGGAGCAGGTTTTAAGTGAGAGGTCACAGTTTGGGCTGAATCACCACCATTTTAGTAGAAGGTTAATTTTGAGCATGGTTGGGAGTGGGGTCAAAAGCAAAGCCTTAAATTTATGGCTGACAGGATAAAGACAGATAAACAGAGGACAGAAAGGAAAATTCTAAAGATGATGAGACAATTCAAGGTTACAGAGATAAGAGTTTCACACATATCTTTAAGAAAATAAGCCAATCAACAGTTAGGTGTACCTCAGAGATAGCTAATAAGGAAATAACTGAGTAAATGTATGCGACTGATAGAAAAATATAGTGAAAGTCACTTTAGTTATTTGTCAGAAGTGGAAACCAGATTTCTCTGAGGACCGGTGATGAAGAAATTAGCAAAACCAATATATTATACCTGTACAGGAATTTGGCAGTGAAAGATGGTTATATTGATGCAGTAGCCTGAGAAAACAATGAGGTAAAGCAAAGATTTGTACTTCAAAGTAGGAAAAAAACCAAGGCATGTTTATAGGCAGAGAATAGGCAGGTGTTTTATGAAGTTAATTTCAACTGTAAAGAACATCTCTCAAAACACTGAGAAATCCATTAAACTTATCACTGCAAATGTAGCAGTCGGCCAACATATTATTCCCCCCAGATAACCCTGGGATCACAGCCAGGCAAAAAGGCTTTCTTAGATCCCTGAGTGGTGCATCTCCTGCTCCTTGCCACTCACCTAAGAGATGCTGGCCAAGAGGGATGTTGGAACATTCAGGGGAAAGGGCTGATTCTGCCAGCTCAGGAGCAGGGCCAGGAGGCTTATTCCTAGGATGGAACAAGGTCAGTCGGGAAATGAGTGTCGGGGGTGGACTGGAGATGAATCAAAGGAAACGCTAAAAAGGCAGACATTTCGCAGACGTTTTGAGTGGGTGTTCATGTCATCACTTGGCGAATCTCACAGCAGAGTCAAGACCCAGGCATTTTGAAGTTGTTGTCTGTCTCCACCGAACAGGCACTGCCTTGCATGACAATCAGCCTTGCTCTAGATGCCCCTTACATCCATTAAGCTGGTTGAAACCAAAAGACAAAAGCTCATCATCAGCCTGAGGTACTGGCAGATGTACAAGCAACTGCTTTACAGACACAGAAACCTCCTTCACACCTGTGAGGTAAAAGCAAATTAGCGTTTCTCCTTGATCAAAGCTAGAACTGAGGAATTTTGGAAAATCAAAGTCTCTTACCCTGAGTTCCCAGCATACAGCACACAGGCAGAAGTGAGACTAGAATTTAATATTCGTGTTTCCTTTGCTAGAGATTTTCCCTTAGCTATGCTAGCTCTCTGCCCTCTCTAATGAGTGACCCCCCATGTGGTTATTTGACATTTATTGTATTTTCAATTTGAATCAAAAGGTACTAATCCAGAGTTAAGTTCATAGGTAGCAAGTCTGTCCTTTATAAGCAGGTTGAGTTAAAAACCCTCACCTTCTTTGAATGCCCAGAGCTAACAATTAACTTTCCATCTTTATGTCTATATCAAATCTGCCAAAAAGGAAAATCAAAGACATTCTCCCTGGAACACAAAATTCAAAAGCTGAAAAAACATCTTAAGAATTAATCTCTGAGAGTTATTCTTTGGCAAGCAGGTTAAAAAATGAATTTGCATAAATCCAGAGTAGTCTGTGGTCTCTTATTTGTAAGAATAAAATTGGTCTTTACATGCTGAATGGAAGAAGGTTGGCCAGGCCTGTACAAAGTCATGAAAAACCCAGGAGGATGAATACAATGGAGTGTTTTGGACTCTGGAGGTAAATTTAAGACAACCTAAGGGCTGAAAAAGATGTGGGAAAAGATTAAACTACCACCAACATAGACACAAAGTTTCAGGGGAAGGAAGGAGAAAAGGGAGGTTGAAATCCAGAGGGAAATTTTATTTGGTGTATCTTAAACCTGATTCAGGCCAAAAACTCCTCTGAACCTTTGAAGTTTGTTCTACCATCCTCTCAGTTTCACATAATATAGCCCAGGCTGATAGGTACCCATACAGCCTGATACTGGGGTCTGTGCTCATAGGTTGATACCATATCATATCTCATTCAATATTTTAATATCACCCTTGGGATTACCCCAAATTGTACTTGTCATTATCTTTTAATAGTTGCAGTTACTTTTTTCTTTCTCAGAGGCTTTCTTTCCTCTGTGCCTCATGCACATTCTAAATCATCCAGTTAGACTCAGTTGGATTTGATTCCCTTCCCACACCTACCTTACTTTTCTGCCAAATCCAGGCAACTCCAAAACCCATTGTAGTTTATCTGGCTGTGCTATGCTGAATTTCTGCAGGAGCCACCAGTTACATCCAGAGGAGGAAGAGCAAAGCAGGCATCATTCATATCCACTAATGAGTGACTAAAGAGAAAAAACCAAGACTCAGGAAAGGTATAGTTGTTGGTAGTAGAAGTTCAGTCTGGTGAGTAAATATGAGGCCAAGAGAGGCAGAATGCTCCAGCTGTAAAGCAGGTGTTCGTGGAGATTGGGAGAGAGTTGTAGAAGTCAAGCTGAGAGTTGAGTCATCAGAATTAAAACTATCTCTTGTCTTCCAAGAGCAGGTGAATCCAGCAAGCTGTTACATAGTTGCTTGTGTGGTTCATGATTCATTTGTCAACAAATGACAGGGCTGACACTGGTGTAGAGCTCACCCAGGATCCTGCCAATGGTCAGAGAAGAAAGCACAAGGCAGCATAGACCAACAGCCCTTGAATCTGTGTTACCGAGTAATTAGCATTAGAGAAACTCAGCAAACAGATAAAGCCAAGCAGTTAGTTGTAAGAACTAGGAGGATAAGGCCCAAGAGATTTTAAGTTTTGAAACTTCAACATTCAACAAATATTTACCAACTACCTACCACAGATCATCACAGTGGATATTAGGAAAGAGTCAAAAATCTAAGGACAATTCCTTGTAAGTATGACAAGTACCAAATCCAAATCCAGACAAGATTTAGAAGAGGGATGGTCAGCTCTCCCAAAAGGAAGTGTTACATGACACTACACAGAGGAGAGGCTGTCCCCACCAGATTCCAGAAGTATGAGTCAGCCTCAGCGATGTAGAGAAGGAACTTGAGAAAGAGACATATCAAAGCTGCTAAAGATGGGATGCCTGGAGAACTTCAATATCTCTGGCTGGAAGTGGCTTTGAATATTCCAGAAGGGGTAGTCTCAACTATCAAATCTGAGTGATACACAAAGGAATACAAGACATATTAGAGATGTAGCAAGCTTGACATTTGTATACCTGTCTCATCTCCCATTTTCCAGGCCACACCTCTAATTCATACTTGCAAAAATTCTTAGGATTATCTAAACTCCCATGATTTTTGTTGTTGTTTTGGTCTATTTTGCCATACTGAGGACTTGGGCCCTTGTGCTTGCAAAATAAGTGTGGTATTGCTTTATCTAAATCCCCAGCCTAAACTCCCACAATGGTTCTTTAACCAGATTCCCCAAATGCCCCAACTTCCTTCCAATTTTCCCTACACACAACTGCTTACTTAGCTTGAAAGCACAACTTTGAACATGCTATTCTTCTAAAAAAAATTCTCTCAATGAACTGAGCAGATCCCTATCTTGAGAGATTCAAATAACTTACTCATTCTTATTTATTTTATATTTGGTGGACCTCACACAAAAATTTTACACAAGGATGGCACTGACCTGGAAGTGAGAAGTGAGAGGGAGGAAACAGAGCTGGTTGGGACTGAGACCACAGGCTGAGTGGGCCTGGCTATTCTATGGCTTTCTGACACTTAAACCTTTATAACCTCCAGCTTTGGAAAAGTAGACACAAAAACCATGGAACCAGACAGCAAGGGGATGACCTCTTTGTAGCTTTCATTATTCAAGGTCCTCTGTGACAATGACACTAAATTCTGTTTGGTTTGCCTGTTTGATGACTTTAATTTACTATCTATATTTAGTGCAATTTTCTTGTGAAAAATATGCATGTCTATGAAATAAAAGGCATTTTATTAATTTTACAAGTACATAAAAGTACAATTTGAAAAATATGATAATGAAAATGAAGGAAGCCAGAGTCAACCATTATTTTTATTAACCCAACATTTAAAATCTTGAACCAGTGAAGGGGGGAAATACGTAAGAATCTCTAATATTCACTTTTTTTCAAAGGTTGAATGCCATGTACATAAGCAGAACTATAATAATACATGATTGTGAAAAATCAAATTTATCTCTATGAAAAGCACTCAGTCTAAAGCAACCTTTGATATTACAAAACATCAAGTGAAAGTGACAAGTATACGACAATATACTTTCTAGTTTATTTTTTTATGAATGACACTTGTAAGATTCCAAAAACAATATATCACTTCATGGTCACCACATTATGCACAAATAAATAGTTCCCACATCAGAGAATCATCTGAGAGTCTGGACTCAACTTCAGTTAATGCACGTAGTAGTGAAAATAGTTGGTTTAGTAAGGAAATACTCCTTTTACATAGCTCAGTTCTCAAAAGACATAAATGAGTTCTACCTGTAAGTAGTATAGTATGCTTTTCAATCCTTTCACTTGACTGAAGAGCCTATAATCTATAGGCCATGTTCAGAGGAATTCACTTCCCTAAACATCTGTCTATCAATGAAACTAAAGCTCTGAAAATCACCACTGGCCCCAAACCTGGGATTTTGTTACAAGTGCCACCAGGAACACTCAAGGAAGGTGGGGTTGGGCTGCCTGGTCTGGGTTGGCAGAGCAGACTCCTATGGCTTCCATTAGCTGGAGGCTACATCCAAGTGCACTTGACTGACAACTCCTCCTTAGCTGCCTTGGAAAGCTCCAGAGTTACAGCTACTCTGCCATAGGGGCTTCCCATCCGGGTCTCAGGAGATCCCTGCTCACAGCCTGAGACCTCAGCTGTGGCTCTTTGGTCTGCAAGGGCAAAATGTTACTCAGAGTGATGGAAAAAGAAAGAGCACATACCATTTCACAGAGCAAGTGGTAGGGAGCCGGGACGGCTCCACACAGAAGCAAGAGCTCCACAGGGCTGCTGAGAACTCATCACTTTTTACTTATGTGTTCTTCCTGATTCAGTTCAGATTTTGCTCTCCTTTACCCTGCGGGTTACAAGATGGCTGCCTCTGTGTAGTCAATCATATATTCACAATCACTCTGATGTTCAAAAGAAAGACACATTCCCTCACGCATGTTTTTATCTGGGATGAAGACCTCTTTTTTGGTAGCCCCCATTTAGCTGCTCTTCGGGGACTTTTTCTAGATTAAGGAGGATAATCAGTATGTATTCCTTGTTTCTTTACCTTTTATTCACGCTTGTGAAAGTGAGCTGGAAAGAAAGAGGTGGACAAGACAGTGGTTGGGCTCAGAACAGGGGCAGCTGCAGGATGTACTTCAGCAGGCAACCAACAGTCACTGACAGAAAAGAAACTCCTTTTAATAACAGCTCTTCTTGAGCCTAAATGTTTACAATGCGCTCCTCTGTCCTGACACGTGAGGCTCCTAACTAGCATCTTGCACACTTGGGTGACGAATGAACGAAGCCCATCTCCCTTCCAGGGGATGATGGGGATGATGATGGTTGTACATAAAATTCCAATAAAGGTGAAGTGTGTTGCTGTGTGACAGTTGCTATAACTGAGGAGACATGACAAATGTCATCGAGTGACATTTTTCCTGATTTGAAAATTCTTCAGGACCTCAGGATCTTGTCCAGAAACAAACTCTATGACTCCATATTCTCTTATATAAAAAGCATGAATAATAATGCAGCAATAGATTTTTTGAGATTTTTTTCTAAATTCAGAGAAATAATTGATTATATTGATTATTGGATCTTCCCCAAAGGCAGTTTGCCCGAGGGTTGCCACAGCAGAGTCCAAATTGGTCTGCAGGGAAAAAAGGATATGACAATCACAGGGCCATTTTACAGGGTTCGGTCAATATTTGGTTTCCCAAACCCTTAGCACTGCTTATTAACAGCTCAATCACACAAAAAGTGAGTCAACACTTTCTACAAGAATACTGTGCTGGCACTCATAGCCTGCTTTAAAAATGGAAGATAGGCTCCTAAAAGAAAATAATGTATTAGCTTGTTTTAGGAATTTTGAGGTTATGATGAATTATTTTTTGTTTGATAAATCCATAGAATAAATATCTATTTGGCCCTGTGACTAGTCAGTATCAAAAAGCTTCCACTCCAACCTTACTCAGGATCCCTCCACATATCTTCTCTCTCTTTACAGCTGAGTGAACTCTTCTCACGCTCATGGAGGCAACAGAAAAGTGAACTTGGTGCTGCAGGAAAACATGTTTAAAATGCAATTTGTTACCTGGGAAAAATCATTATCTCCACTGTCTTCTGTTATCACAGTAGCAGAAAGACTGAGTGAAAGACACCAGACTGGGGAAGAAGGAAAGGCCGCAGGAAAGTGGGAAAGTTGAAGCTTGCCGGAAGGCCCAAGGACACTGCAGGCACCAAGAACATCCTCACTGGTGAAAGGTTGCTAGAAGGCAGAATCTGGCTCCACCCTAGTCCTGTTTTGTCAAGATCTGCATTTCAACAAGATCTCTGGGGAATCTTGCACCAAGTAAAAGCTGAGCAGTACTGAGGAGCAATACTCTAGAGCAGGAGATAGCAGCCCTAAGGTAAAATCCCAGTAACAGTGTGGCTTGGAGTCCTAATAGCTGGGAGCTGTCTGAGCTGAAGGTGAATGGAACAAGCACACATAGATACCAAAAGGTAACAGTGACTATCATGGTGAATGCCATCTTTAATTTTTTAGAAACTAAGGTGTCAGGCACCATGGTAGTGCTTTTTCTTTTTTACACGGTGTCTGATTTTCAAAATGGCCCCCAAGATGTAATCATAAGGAAACAGAAACTCAGGAAGGATAAATAACTTGCCTGGTTTATACAGACAGCAGGTGATGAAATCTTAATTGACTCTTGGGTTTTGGAGTCAAAGAAACCTGAGCTCTATGTGTTTCACATTAGATGTGTAACTGGATTAAGTAAGATCCCCTTCTAGCTTCAGTTTTTGCCTCTGGAAAATGAGATTCAGAAGATTTACTTATTTTATTTTATTTTTATTTTTATTTTTTGAGACAAGATCTCACTGTGTTTCAGGCTGACCAGCCTTGACACTTTATTTATCCCCAGGAGGACTTGCCACAGTCCTCCTGCTTCAGCCCATGAAGGATTGGGATTATAGGTCCAAGACACCATGTCTAGTCAAAAGTCTTATAGTGATGCATCAAATTGAACAATTTGGTTTTCAAACAATTTGGTTCGTGAGCAGAAGCAATTGTCAAAATTTTGCCTCTGTTCTCAAATTTCACATCAGATGATGAACAGGATTGTAGTCATCTTTCCCAGAATCATGGAACAAATTAAGTTGGTGAATGAGGTATCACTGTATTTTATTTCTAATGTAGACAGATTGATTAAATAAATATGTGCCATTTTCATATTATTTAATATATATACATTAAATAGCACTAGTATATACTGTTTCAGTGAAGAACTCCAAAAAGCAAAGAGCCTTCATAGTTTTGCCCATGTTGGCCCCATTTCGCCAAGTTTCTTTGCAATAGTACAAAGCACAGTGAGAAGTTCAAAAATGCCATCCACTATCTACCACTGTGATGGAACTTCCTTTGCTGTAAGAGCCTAGACCACTGAATCTTTCTTGAAACAGTGAGGATAAAATGAAAGTCAAAGAGGTCAATCACTAGATGTATTATCACAACATTTAAAATCTGGAACCAACGAGGCTATCAATGAAAAATGGTCCACCATATGCAAACACAAAAATGAAATGGAAGATGTTATGGCTTTTAACGAGCTGTTCCCTAAAAGCTCATGTACTGATAAGTGAGTTTGATTGGATCATGGGGCCATGATACTAATCAGTGAAGTTTGTAGCTAAATGTGATGTTGTGAGGTGGTCTGGTTGAAGGAGGTGAGTCACTGGGGTGTGGCCTGCTAGAGTCTATCTCTGTCCCTCCTCTCTTGATCTCTCTCATTCTTGCTACCATGCCATGAAGGTACTTTTCCTCTGCCACAACCTTTTGCTATGCTGCCCAACCTTGGAGCCAGCCAACTATGGTCTGAAACCTCTACAAACTGTGAGCCAAAATAAACCTTTCCTCCTTCATTTGTTGGTATTGGGTATTGTGTCTCAGCAACAAGAGAGCAACCATGACAAAAGATTAGAATAAGACTACTCAGTTGTACACAAATTAGTTATTAAGCTATGGTTTAATGAACTGTACCTTTGGAATTATCCGTTTTCACTGGGGAGAAATTATTTGCAATTCAACTATACTTTCAAGAGGAATAAAAGCAGAATTTCCTTACCACTTTCTAAAGAGTTGAAAGGAAAGAACTAGCTTTAATTTTCTGTATACTTTGGTCTATCTTTTAGTGGTATTTTAAAAGTCAAATAAGATATGAATTTAGAGAAATTCTGAATTTTCTGGGGTCTCTTTACTCAGTGAAAGGCACTGGTTCTTGGGAGCTTCTATCATTCATTAAACAAGGGAGCAAATATCTTTCAAAGCAATGAGGTATAGTAAAAAAGAGCTTGGCATGGAATAGCAGTAAGGAGACTTGGATCTTCTCCAGCTTCACCACTCAAAATGTCTGGGTGACCTTTGATCATTTCCCCTCCTTGAACCTTAGCTCCACTGCATGAAAATGGGGGAGTTGACTGAATGGCCTGTAAGGGAGCAGACCTCAGACTTCAGTAAGCCTCAGTAATCCTGGTGGAAATTTAGAAAACACACACAGTGCAGTTTTCCAGACCTCACACTCACAGAATCTCAATCAAATTCTAAACCCACTCAGATGAGTCCCAGTCTTTTGGCCTTGTTAGTATGTTTTTGTCTTATCAACGTCCCAGAAGTTGCCAGTGCCAAGTGCAGGTGACACTCAGAGCCTCTGCCTGAGGTTTCTTTCACCTTTAACTGTCTACCATTCGGAATGCCACACACAGAGTCCAGGAGCCTGAGTATGACCAGCTGCTGATATTCTCATCATGGAATGTCCATGGAGATTTCATTTGTCACAGATTTCCATTTAGAAGACTGTGAGAATTATTAAATTGGTGTTAGTACACTACTTACAACTCCTGAAAATAGTGCCCCTTTATCATAGGGACCTTTCTGAAAGGTTTTTGTCTTCTATTTTACATTATTAAGCACCAGTTTATTGTTTCACTTAACAAAATGTCTGAGAGGTAAATTGTGTGTGTATGTGTGTAACATTATACTGTACTATATCTCTGGTAGTATTGTGGAAGGGATTTTATTTTTAAATCTAATGTAGCTGATAATTTATAATTTTCTCACAAGCAGACCATAAATTTTCTTGGTACAATAAAAATATAAACACAACTATTAGAGTCAGTTAAGTACAATAACATATAAGTACAATAACATATAAACACAAATATTAGAGTCAGTTAAGTTATATTTGTGTTACAGGAAAACTAGTTTATTCATGTCATTCTCTGCTCCTATAAAAATCAAATAATGACTTTTAGGGAACTTAAATAAGTAGAAACAATGAAGTGAGCAAGAAACTCAGACTTTATAGCTTATATACACAGAGGAATTTTTAGGATTAAAGAAGAGGAATAGATAATATTTTGTTAGTAGACTATATATTAACACACACAGATACACAAATGCCCAGAATCACATGTATTCAAAAAATTAGAACTCTAATTCAGGAAAAAAATAAGTTAGTGGTGAAATTCATCTGATGCTTAAAGGTTATGAAAGCTTACTCTTTGTCAAAGAGGAAACTGGACTTCATTTGGAGTCTTAAAGCCAAAATGACAGAACAAAGAAATTAGCCCTCTCCACCTCCAAGGAAGATGCAGTCTGTGGTACAAGGTGGCTAAGAGATGAACTGACAGTCAAAGCTGAGACGTGAATGAAGAGTATCTGCCTGTCTCACATCCACCACACAGGAGAGATGTTAAATAACTTCAGGATGGATGCTTTGGCGGAATGCACTACCTGCCTACTCCAGGCTGACTTTTCATCCTTTCATGTCCCCTAACAAGTAACCCTGAGCAGGACACCTTGCTCGTCGGATCTTCTGACAGAGCCCTAACTCTGTGCTCAAAACCTTGGTCTCAAAACTTTCTTCCTGATAATAAAACTCTTCCACTTATCTGGAATTCTCCTTCTCTTGCTTCATGTTTCCCACATCTTCTGTAGCCTGTACATGCACAGAATGCCTAGGCAAAGGAAGGAAAGTTTTTACTACCTTTCATCCCTGTTCTGAGTATTGGCAGATCTTCCCAAATCAATTAAAGGAATTGCTTTTTATTTGAAACACATTCAACAATTTACCTAATGGCTTCCTTATAGTTCTTGAAAAGTAAATTTTGTAGCATAATAACTAACAAAATAATGTACAATTATCAAGTGTGCAGAGTGAAACACACCCATATGTTAGGCAACAGATCAAGAAACAGAAAATCACCCCCTCCGAATCGTCCCAGTCACATACTGACCACGTCTTACACTGTATATCATTTTGCTTGTTTTGAGAGTTACATAAATGAATTCATATACTGGGGACTCTTCTTTCCAATGGCTGCCTTGGTTCAAAATTGTGTTTGTGAGATTTGCTCTTATTGTGTGTGGCAGCCGTTTATTTTTGCTATATGTCACACCATTTTACAAAGAACTCACAACTTACTCAGCTTACTTTGATAGACATTTGCTTTATCTCTAGTTCAGTCCTATTAGGAATTGTATACTATGAAGGGCAATCTTGTACAATTTTGATGCTGGGATATATTCATTTTATGATATAGAAAAGCAGTAATACAACTGCTGACTCAGTCATAGTAGATACTGCTAAATAGCTTTCCAAAACAGTTACAACATCTCATGCATTTCCCCACGAAATTACACAAAAAGTTTATCTGGGCAAAGCAAGTATCAGTATGGTTTAAATTTGCATATCAATTTGAACTTCTACATTTACGAAGAACCTGTATGTTTTTGGACATTTTTTATTAAGCAGCCTATATTTTTGTTTAAAAAATAAAAACAAACCCCTGGACCGGACATTTAGCTCAGTGGTTCCAGCGCCTGCCTCGCAAGTGCAAGGTCCTGAGTTTGATCCCCAGTAACCACATACAATGCTGGGCGTGGAGACTCATGCCCACCAGCAATCAATACCACATACCACAATGCTGGGCGTGGTGGCTCACGCCTGTAATCCCAGCACTCGGGAGGCAGAGGCAGGAGGATTGCTGAGTTCCAGGCTTGCCTGGGCTACATAGTGAGCTCGGGGCCAGCCTGAACTACAAAGTGAGACCCTGTCTCAAAAAAAACTATACATTCTTGAAATAAATTCTGTTTGATTCTACTGAACTATGTATTTTATATATTATTAGACTTAACTTGGGTCTAGAATTTTTGCTTCTAAAGTCCTAAAAGGGAGTGGATTATAGTCTTCTATTCCTTTAAACTCTTTTAGGCTCTAGTAGCAGGTTTATATAGCCCCATGAAACAAACTGGGAAGTGTACATTCTTTTTCTGTACTCTGGAGAGTTTATGCAGGAAAAAGTTGCTGTTATGTTTACCTTACATGTTAAAAATAATTCTTCAGTGAAGTAATATAGGCCTAGAGTTTTCTTTGTAGAAAGGTTTCTAATAACGGATTCTGTCTCTTGATAAAATAAAAGGTTCATAGTAATGGAGTTCTTAAATTTGTTTTTTTCTTTCCAAGGAATTTGTTGATTTCCTCTACATTGTCACGTTCACTGCCATAAGTTGTTCATAATAACCTGGATTTATTTTTAATATATTCATGCTCTATAGTGATGCCTGATTTTCCTTGGCATTAATAATCTGAATCTTCTTTTTTATGTAAACAGTCTGACTGAGGCTTATCAATTTTATTAATCTTTTCACACAACCAAAGTTTAGCTTTTGGGGCTTTTCTCATAAGCTGCTTTCCTATTTCTTTAATCACTTATCTTTGTTATTGTTCTCCTTATTTTATTTGTGATCATTGTTCTTTTCCTAGTTTCTTGAAATGAAAGCCTAGATCATCTTTTTTCTGCCTTTTTCCTACTATATACTTTAGGTACATGAGTGGTATCATCTTTACCCTTTTATACTGAGTTGTCTGTGACTTCACTTAGATGTACGTTGTTTAATCTTCAAAAGGCAGGGGACTTCCTAGTTAATTAATTTTTACCTTAATTCGACCATGGCTAAGAAGATATTTCAAATAGCAAATCTTTAAAATGTATTAAGGCTTGCTCTATAACCTAGGATTCAATTGTTTTGGCAAATATTCTACTTGCCTTTGGAAAAAAATCGTATTTTGACAATGCTGGGTACATGTTTTATAAATAAAGCCCAGCAATAAGTTAATTTTATAGTTCAAATCTTCCATAACATTCTACATTCTCTAGTAAGAATAGTGAGTTAGAGTAGTCCCTACAATGCTGGTGCATTTGTCTATAATTTCATCATGGGAACAGAGCTCTCTGGCTGGTGTCAGTGGCCTTACACAAGAGACTGCAGGAAGAGTCTGCCATTTAAGGGCAGAGAAGAGCTGTATCTATGAACCAGAAAGTAGGTCTCTGTCAGACTTTGCAGAAAGGTGATAAATACATTTGTTAGTATTTATAAATCATCCTGTTTACACTATTTAGTTGTAGTAGCCTTAATGGACTGAAACAAACTTTGCTTTCATTTTTATCGATTTATATTGGTAAATGCTAGCTAGGGAAGACCTATCATGTGCTAATTTGGAAGACAATTTTTGATAATTAGGGTTATTTGCTTTCCTCTTTCAAGGAAGGAATTTTGTTGAATGGAAAAGCAGATGATATCATTTGCTGCTAACTGATAGAGCTAATTTCTTTTTATAAGAATTACTAGCATGTGGTAGAAATGAATCATCCCTCACAAAGGTGGGGTACTTACAGTGAAATATTTGCCTATATGCACCCATTTCCCATGTCCCTGGCCCTTCCTTTCATCTAAAAGCAAAAAGAATTAGTTGGTTATTCCAAGGTAGTCTTAAAAATCATTTAGACATAATTAAAGTTTGCAATATCCTGTAAGCAAGTATTATATTCTAATATTTTCTGCCAAGAATTGAATTTGCTAGGCATGACACATTTATTGCTGGCAATAGATGTACCAAAACCTACCAACACCAGGGAATTAATAAATACCACAGCCCTCCTATGGAGCAAGTTGCATGAATATTTAATAGGAAATGCATGATGAATTTCTTGCATGATTATGCAGAAAAACATTTGGGAATGGTTGCAGCTGTTACATGAACTAGCTCAGTCTCTTTCCCCCATCTCTTTCAATCTTTATCAATCTCAATATTGTATTTGAACTTCAGCAGCAAGCTATCCTCAGTGATGAAGATTGCAGACACCTGTCAACATTTTAGAAAGTGTGTGATTCTTCACATATGCTGTATATGAACCTCACAACTTGCAGTGGAACTTTTTGAAGGGACAACTGAGAGGTTCTTAGGAAATTGAAAAGTCATGGGGGAAATCTCACTCAAAAGATGAGGTGAAAGAAGCTAAAAGGTAACAGATGCCAGTTTTAAGGCATGTTAAATTTTCACTGACAACAAATTATATCTCAACCTAAACCACAGGAAATGCATCCCAATCTAAATTTAGTGGGCTTTCTTTCATTGTGAATTCTTACGTTTTTTTAGTGTTACAAAGATATTTTCTCCTTTCATGTAAAGTATTCTTTAACACCTCCCTCTATATACCTTTTTCAGCAAGTGAAATATTCCTTTAATATTTTTCAAGTTTCATGGCATATTCATAAGGTTGAAAGATTATAGCACAAAAGGGATTTTTTTTAAAAAAATCAAGAGCTAGGAGATTGTTCATCACAATTGTTTGAGCAGGGAGGTCAGATGAATGTGTATTGAAAGCCAGTTGTTTTTGGTCCTCCAGAGCTTTAAAGGGCATCTCTAGAACAAAGCTATTCTTTTATTCCATTCAAATATCCAAATTCATAGCACATCCTCAGCATTATGTCCCTGGGATATGGTGTTTCCAGAAAACCCTTAAACTCTGGAGCCTCACAAACAGTATAGTGTTATCACCTCATTACAGGGACATCAAACATATTCAATGTGACCTTCTAAGGAATTGGAGGTGACACGACTTCTGTGTCCTCTCAGGCAATACAGTGCTTAATGGTAAATGTCCTTTAAATTATCAAATGGTCATTATTGTCTTGACTTCAAAAGAAGAAAATCTTCCTCAATTACCAGTTTGCTACCACTTATGACAGCTAGATGAGTTGAACTTAGTTAAAGTGGCAACTTTATTTGCAGCTCTCATATGTTGTACTCTATTCTTGGGAAGCATTCTTGGTTGATCTGGACTGAGGCTCTGCAGTCACAAGGACAAATGCATCTTCACTGATTCAAACATTTCAGTCTGGAGAGAGTTTTAGATAAAATAGGATATTGTTAAGATCTCCAGGAAATGCACCCAGGTAAAATATGAACAATACTAGAAAGTGATTTTCTTTTTCAAAAGCAAGACACCTTGCCAGGCGTGGTGGCTCATGCCTGTAATCCTAGCACTTGGGAGGCAGAGGCAGAAGGATTGCTGTGAGTTTGAGGTTTGCCGGGGTACATAGTGAGCTCAGGTCCAGCCTGAACTACAAAGTCAGACTCTGTCGAAAGAAGAGAGAGAGAGAGAGAGAGAGAGAG
>PVIC010015631.1:0-34948 GCA_004025085.1 Thryonomys swinderianus
TCAGGGCAAACTGTGGTCTCTGGGCTGCAACAATTTTATCCATTAAAAAAACCCAAAAACCCAGAATGTTCCAGCTTGGATCTCCTATCCTTAGGGTTACAATATTGAATTCTGAATCGGGAAACTTAATCTTGCAGCCAGATTTGACAAGATGCTTGGTGAACGGTAGGCAGAAGTGATGATTGTGGGGGCGAAATGCCCCAGGTCAGAATTTGGGCAAAGGAAGAGGTTTTGTGGAAATTTGGCTGTAATATAAGAAGCCCAAGTTTGAACATTTCTCTGTTCGTATCAGTAGTTAGTGTTCAAGGGTCTTCAAGGTAGACGTGTTATATTCATTTTCTCTATGTCAAATCTTTCTTTAACAGAGTTTCTCCTATATTTTAGTGCTTTTCTGATGTGGCTGATATAAAAGTGTCCATAGCAATAGTCAAAGGTTCTGGGAATGGAGGATATAGCACTATTGCTTAAATACAAAACAATCATATTTCCTTCCTGTGGATAATGTTAATATTATATTCAAGAACTAAATTTGTAGCTTCTTCTTTGCAAACATTTTTCATTTTTTTTTTTTTGTCTTGTTTATTTTGAGACAGGGTCTCGCTTTGTAGTTCAGGCTGGTCCTGAGCTCACTATGTAGCCCAGGCAAGCCTCCAACTAAGCAATCCTCCTGCCTCTGCCTCCTGAGTGCTGGGATTACAGCATGCTTTTCATTTGTAAACAAACATATTTAGACTTCTAGGGGCTAATGAACTGAAAACTACACTGACTGTTTCAATAAATTAAAACAATGCAATACGGTAATATACACACTACCACTAATACCTCTTAAAATAAATCCCTTTTCTTCAAGCACACTTACCCTGTCATTCTTGCCATTTTCTAAAGCAGTTCTGGAAGTCTTTTCCGAGTGTCTTTAGTTGTGCTGTTGTGGTCACCTTGCTGTCCTGAACTGACTCAAAGCAATCATTTCGACTTTGAAGAACATCCCGAAGTCCCATAGTGCTAGATCCAGTGAATACAGTGGATGAGGACCCACAGTCATGTTTTTACCACCCTGTCTTTCCATCAGGTGACACTCAGAAATAGCACTCACTGTATTTTTTTTTTAATCACACCTCATAAAGACACTCACAGAAGAGAACTTCCAGGGCTGGGGATTTAGCTCAAGTGATACCATGCCTACTTTGGAAGCACAAGGAACAGAGTTTGGTCTCTAGTACTATAAAGAGAGAGAAAGAGAGAGAGACAAAGAGAGACAGAGATAGAGACAGAGAGACAGAGACAAAGAGATAGAGAGACAGAGACAGAGACAAAGAAAGAGACAGAGAGAGAAAGAGACAGAGAAAGGGAGAGAGTGAGCTTCTGGAACTGTTTTAGAAAGTGGTAAGAACAAAGGGATAAGAATGAGAGGTATGGGAGCATTTGGGAAGGGGTTAACAGCCTTATGTTTTTTACTGTAAAGTTTTTTTTAATTAAACATTCACTGTATATGTTGATCAACCTTCTATGTATGTCATTGAAGGGATCTACATAGTATAGTTTTTTAAATTATGAAATTAATGCGAGCTTCTGGCACACAATTTCAGCACAGAAAAGTGTAAGGTGGAGTGTAAGAAGTACATTATTACGATCTTTACATATATTCTACTCTCCTTAACCATCTCTTATAGATATTTCCTGAAATTTTCTATGCATGTATAAGCATAGAAGATATTTATTCAACTCAGGTAGTAATGGATATTATACATAGAATTCTGTAATTTACTTTTATATTTTAAAAGTGTCTTGAATATATTTTCTTGTTACTTTGAGTAATGAGGATTTTTTTTTTGTTTGGTTTGGTTTGGCTTTTAAGACAAGGTCTCACTCTGTTGCTCAGGCTGGGCTAGATGTCCTAGGCTCAAGCAATCCTCTTGCCCTGGCTTCCTAAGAAGCTAGAACCATAGGTGGGGATCACCAGACCTGGTGTAGATGCACGTTTTTCTTTCTTGTATTACTTTTCATGGATTCTCAGTGATTTGTGTAACCCATTCTCTCTTGCTGAGCACTGACCTTTAAAATAAGCTGGTCTTGGGCTGAGGATTTAGCTCAATGTCACTGCACGTGCTTGCAAACGTAAGGTCCTGAGTTTGAACCACACATATGCAAAAAAGCTAGTCTTGGCAATTAGTCTAGCCAGTAGATATTTTTCATTTCTCTTAGCTCCAGAATTTTCAAAATAGGGTCTGTTCTTCCAAAAGGACTCACAAAAAGTGTCTCCAAATATAAGGTGAAGTGAGATGTTAAAATGAAGGTTAGAGTTATGGCACAAGAGAAAAGGGTGACGTATTATGATGGACATGTTGCACACTTAAGTTAAAATAGTGAAGAAGATTACAATATCATCTTAATAAAAAGTGAAGAGGAGAAAAAAACAGCACAAGGAGCAGTTCTTAGTCTGTTACATTGTGACTTTCAAACCTCCATATTTGTTCCAATCCACCAACACAGTCGAACATAAAACAAAACTTATTTCTGTCACGGGTCTCAATGTGATTTGTTAAGGTAATTGACAAAGATGTATGTTTCCAACGCACGATTGGATTAGTATACCTGGATTAGTGAAAAACAGATCAGAAGAAATTCATGGTAATTAATGTCAGTTAAATTCCTGTTTTCTATATTTCATATTGTCAGAGCAATCCTTCAACTCTGCTTCATAGGTTAAATAACGCAGTCAGGAGAAAGGCTGGATCAAAACTGATCAGACCTAACCCCTGGATCCTACTAATTTAGTGTTTTGATAAAGTAGACAAAATGTATATTATTTAAACATTTAGGGTGATGTATTAAAAGTTAAGGTTTATGTTTCTTATACAGGTCTCTGCTTGTTCATTTTAATCACATTATCACACACTAGGCTAAGAAGAAAGACAAATGTGTGCTAAGGAAATCTTTCATTTGATGACAGAGTGGGAGGTAACCATGGCGTCTTTCCCTGTGTAGATCCCCACAACTGATTCCGGGGACCTGCTCATGGGGGTGGAGTTAGGCCTCATCCTCCTCTGTGCCTTCCTTTAGAAGCCAGGACAAGAATCACGGGTAGGAAATAACCCTGCTTCGCCTCTAGGTTTCAAAGAAGCTGGCTGCCTCTCCAGACAGGCTGGAGGACAAAGCACAGGGCATGTCTTTGATACCAGCGATCACATCGAATCCCACGGCTCCAGAAGTAGGTACGGATTCCGCTTCACACTCCGTGGAAGTAGAAACTGCCTCAGAGGCATGTGAAGTCTTTTTCAGGGCCCCACTGCTAGTGAGTGGAAGAAGTGAGATTTGAACCCACATAATCTCTCCAAAGCTCCAGCATTCTCTCTACTTCAGTTCTTAGATCTGACTGCCATTTAAAACCACCACTTGCCAACTTTAAAATACAAAGCTACTGCTGGGGAGGACCCATCTCCAGAAATCTGTTCTGATTTCTTTGGATGGAGCTGCACATTAGCAGTTTTAAAACGCTTGGCAAGAGCTGGCACATAGCTCAGTGGTGGAACACCAGTTTATCATACCTAAGGCTCGGGGTTTGACCCCAAGCACCTGAGTTAATAAAAAAATTAAAGTCTCACAGGTTACTCTAATGCAGTCTATCATGGTTCTTCTTAAATTGGATGAATGCTATTTTAAATTTTTTAAAAATGAGGCAATGAAGATTGAAGCATATTCTCTCCTTCCAGTCATAAATCAATAGCAGGAGAGGAATGAAAGTAATCTGGTGTGTGTGTGTGTGTGTGTGTGTGTGTTAGTCTTGGAAATAATGTTTTTTGGGGGTTTTTTTTAGACATGGTCTCGATTTGTAGTTCAGGCTGGCCCTGACCTCACAGTGTAGCCCGGGCAAGCCTCTAACTCAGCAATCCTCCTGCCTCTGCCTCCTGAGTGCTGGGATTACAGGTTTGAGCCACCAAACCTGGCTGAAATTATGTTTAATAATATGTTGCCCAAAAAAGGGCTATTTTTAGTCATCTCAAAAATGACACCGTTAATAATAAATAATCTACCAAATATCGAGCACTTAATCTACCAAGTTTTGAGTACTTTGAAACATAACACGATCCTTCACAGGTCTGTGAAGTAACACGTTATCACCTCTGTTTTACTAATTAGGGAGCCCAGGCCAAGGTAGGGATACAAATCACATAAGCAGGGAGGGCCAAAGCTGAAATTTGGACTCAGAAGTTTGGACGCAGGTGCAAGTCTTTAATCATATACAAAAAGCACAGAATTGAAACATGGCCCTAAGTATTATCTGTGGAAAGTAGGAGACTGAGCATCGTATTATACCAAGGCGAGTTTTATCACAGTAGAATCTCCTTTGCTCACTCCCTCCTTTCTTTTCTCTTTACTTTTTCTTCCTCTACCTCTTTCTTTTCTCCAAAGAACTCAGAACTCATTTATTTCCTATATTGCCTATAAGAAGTGTACCGTTGGCGTCGATTTCTGTTATAATTGGGCCCCATATGGTGGTCAGAAGATAACTCTTTTATAACAGTACAAATGATAGGATAGATGGTGAGTGGAAAAGGAAGTCTCTTAGGCAGGCTCCATCACGAGGGCTATTCCTAGGTGGCGGGGTCACCCCTGCCTCAGTTCAGGTCCTACTGCTCTACGAGGGGGTCTTAGATAGGGTGACCAGCACACACCGTACTGTGTGTTGGGAGAATAAAATCCCGACAGGCAATTTCAGGAAAGTTGAAACCAAGTTTGTATCATTATAATCCTGAGTCCTTAGCATTTGAGATTAATAAGCTTCAGAAACACTTTTGTTGATCTTTTATCTTTTGATTCATCTTCTATCAATTATTCATCAGTGTATCTGTATATTTGTTGTTTAGCTGATCAAAATTCTTGCTTGACTTTGACATCAGAATGTTGCATTTACAAGATACTTGGGGCCCCAGAGATTTAGCTCAGTGGTTCTGGCCCCTGCCTAGCAAGTGTTAGGTCCCTGGTTCGATTCCCTGGTAACCACATACAACAATACCGGGCATGATGACTCACGCCCACCAGCGCTCAGTACCACATACCACAATGCTAGGTGTGGTGGCTCACACCTGTAATCCCAGCACTTGGGAGGCAGAGACAGGAGGATGGCTGAGTTGGAGATTTGCCTGGGCTACATACTGAGCTTAAGGTCAGCCTGAACTACAAAGTGAGAACCTGTCTCAAAAAAAAAGATATTTTGTATCTCTCTTTCTCTTCAACTAAAGTCCAGTCAAGTGCATATTGACCATCCTAAATTTGTATTTCTGACAATCTTGAATGTTATCACTAGGATCATGGTGATAGGAAGTCAGGAATTCTACCAAACAATTACATAGATCTTTATACAAATTTTGGAAAACACTTTAATACTGTTGTGACATTTCTCCTATTTCAATTCCATTTTTCTCCTATTTTCAATCCTGAATTAAATGAAGGATTTTCTTATCCCGTTTAACTGTATCCAACTAAATGTCTTGCTTTCACATGGAATTTTAAAAGTGTAGTCCTGGAGACAGAAGTGGGATGGAGAAAGGAAATCTCTCTACCTAACAGAAATTTTCACCAAACATTGCTCTTACTTGCATTTGTGTGTTGTCAGTGTGGGACCCAACAGAGTTTACTTCCAAATGTCTCCTTTAACTTCTACTCATAGTTCAGTTATGTCAGGCTTCATGGGCATATTGCTAGGAAACGTGATGATTGGGTGAAATAAACAACCATGATGACCACCAAAGGACAGACTGCTTTATAACATCAGAAAGGAACATATTTGGTAGGCATAGTGGGCTTTTTGCCTGGAGTTTGCAATCTACCATACTCTAACATATGTGATGTGTTGTATGGCCACCCCTGCACACCTGCATTCCTCCTCTGTCAGTGACCACTCTGAACCACCGGCAGGAGAGCCAGTCATTGTTGAGATAGATGAGCTGACCATTGGCACTGTCTGCTGCCAGTGCCCAGCAGTGTGAGAAATTGAGCCGAACCCGTGGAGAGAGAGGAAAGCTGAACCTGTGGAGAGGGAGGAAGGCTGCGAACATACGTTTGCAGCAAGGTTATGAGGTGCTCTTGTGCATTAAGATTTTTAAAGTTTTTCTCGTGTATTCACGCTTCTCTTTCTTCAGATTTTGTTTTTTCAGTGCTGGGAATTAAACTCAGGGCTCTTGCATTGAGCTTAGACCTTTTTAGTTTTTATTTTGAAACAGTGTCTTGTTAAGTTGCTGGATTGTCCAGGCTGGGTTTCAACTTGCATTCCCCCAGTCTCACCCTGCAGTAGTGCTGGGATTACAGGTATGCCCTGCCATGCCCACTTCCTTCCATATTTTTTATGGTTGTTTTCCTTTCCAGTTGGATCAAGTCTTTGTAAGAAATAGAGTTTTAGGGGCTGGAGATTTAACTCAGTGGTTCCGGCACCTGCCTAGCAAGTGCAAGGTACTGAGTTCAATCCCTGGTAACCACATACAACAATTCTGGGTGTGGTAACTCACACCCACCAGCAATCAGTACCATATACCACACTGCCGGGCACGATGGCTCATGCCTGTAATCCCAGCACTCAGGAGGCAGAGGCAGGAGGATTGCTGAGTTTCAGGCTTGCGTAGGCTACATAGTGAGCTCAGGGCCAGCCTGAACTACAAAGCAAGACTCTGTCTAAAAAAAAAAAAAAAAAAAAAAAAAAAAAAAAAAAAAAAAAAAAAAAAAGAAAGAAATAGAGTTTTAAAGGAAATACTGAAGACAAAAGATCATCTGCCTCCTGGTAATTTGCTTCAGATCAGCTCACATAGCAATTGGTGCCGCATCACAATTCAAGGGGAGAAATTATGTTAATGACCAGTGAAGAGTAGCATTTCCCTTGACCTACTAATTAGTCAATAACAGTAATAAAACATAGATATCTCATAAATTCATTTGATTCAATTAGAGTTTTAAGGGACAATAAATAAAACCCATTAATTCTTGAGGTTGTTCTTACTTTATTAGGCAGCTTTAAATCTATAATTATCACTTGATAATTTCTCTCATTCTTGCATTTGGCTCTTGGAAGAGGAAACTATGAGAGGAAAGTTTGGATTTCAAGAAGAGGTGAAGACATCTGTCACCTATTAGAAGTGGGATAAAGAGGGAAAAGATCAAATTTCTCTAAGGAAGTGGGAAAGACTGTGTTTTAGATCTAGAATGTCCTCCAAGAGTCCTTTGTTCAAGGGTGGGGCTTTTGGAACATGACCGGATCACAGGGGACTCTACTCCTTGGTGGATTCATCCATTGATGAGCTCAGGGTTGTCTGTGCTCTTAGGACTTTGAAAGTGGTCCCTGAGATGTGAGCTGGAAGGTTGCATTCTTATTCCTTGCTCTTCCTCCCTCCCTCCCTCCCTCCCTCCCTCCCTCCCTCCCTCTCTCTCTCTCTCTCTCTCTCTCTCTCTCTCTCTCTCTCTCTCTCTCTCTCTCTCTCTCTGTGTGTTTCCCTGCTGCCACAAGGTGAGTGACTTTCTTCCACCAGGATCTTCCACCATGATGTATCTGCCTTGAGATAGAAGAGGACGGACTCAGAACCAAATTAAACCTTCTTCCTTTACATTGGAGATATCGGGCACTGTCTCTCAGTAACAGGAAAGCAGACTAATACAGGGACCATGGATGTCAAACTCTCGACACTATGAATGTATCACAGAATATCTCCTCTCTTGACTGAGAAGTGCATTGAACTGAACTTAGACGTCATGGAAATGAAGCTCTTTCTACTGTCCTTTACCTGAGAAGTTCTTTTCCATTTTTATCAGAAAATAAGTAATGCTTGTGTCTTATTTGAACTATTATCAGACTAAGAAGCCAAAGAAAGGAGTTTCAATAAAATAAGCTTCCGAGTTTTCTGTATTTTCAGTGTAGACTGGTGTAGAAATATTTTTTTCTTCCTTCTTTGCTTCCTCCTTCCTTTCTTGTTCCTCCCTTTTTGCCTCCCTCTCTCTTTCTGTTCCATCTTGCCTGTTTCCCTTCCTTCCTTCCTTTCTACCTTCCTTTCTCCCTTTTATCCTTTCTTCCTTCCTCTGATATTGGTCCATAACCTCTTAGAAGCTTTGATGAGTTCAAACAGTTACAAGAGACTATACAAGTGTTTCTGTCTTTATAATCTTTCTTCTGCCATTGTCTTCTTCTTTTCCTAGCTGTTCTTCAGCCTCTTCTGAGATGCTGCTCAGTGTATGGTGGGAACTCAGCAGTTGCTATGGCCCAGTTTCTTCTTGATAACAACCTGTGTTCTGATGTCCATCTTGGTAGAACGCTCTGCTCAAGTGCTCTGAAGCTTTGAGTGGTCTTTGCCCCATTTAATTGCCTCTGAATATTCTTTACTTGGGAATTCTCTTTGGATTATCTACTCTTTTTTTTTGGTGGTACTCTGGCCCTTGTGCTTCCAAGGTAGGGGCGGTGCCACTTGAGCTAAATCCCTGGCCCTTGGATTATCTACTCCTGACTTCATTTTAGAATATGTAAATGAGACTGTCCTTGAAAATGGCCATTTTCCAATTTCATATTGATATCTAACAGAAAAGGGGGTACCTTAGCTGTGGTTTCTTATTCATAATGCACAGTGCATTTAATTTAGGCAGTCAAGCAACAAGATACATAGAATGTGCTTACTTATAGCACATCATAATGTTAAATCTTAAAGCATGAAGGAAGTACCCAAGAGCCCATTAACAGGCCTTAAAGACAAAGGAAATTGGAAACAGAGGGGGCAAATTCTGTCTTTCAAAAGTATACACTGGCTATATATTAAATTATACAGGAATCAAATAAACCCGAACAGAGAAGCATGAACACAAGACAGTTTATGAATCTGATGCCATTTGTTTTCAGGGAGTTCATGAAAATCTTCTTATACATCTTGGACTTGTTAAAGGCAAACCACTACTAATGCCTCTGAACTTGTGATGTATTACTTAAAGTATGATTATAGGTGGAGTTTTTATTATCACTAACTTTAGTGATGTTTATGCAATCCATTGATTGTGAATAACTCAGGTCCTTCTTCAGTCTTGAAAATTAATTATTCAAATCATATTTTAAAATTTTTAATGGAAAAGACCACAGAGTAGCATGTGAATTGGCAGCTTCATGTATACTTACAAATGTAATGAATAATAAGATATAAGGAATAATTTTGGGGGGGACTTGGAAAACAATCTACTCTAGTAGGTTCTTTAATACTTTTTCTGAAAATGATGTCTAAGTAAGGTTATACAAATGAATTGTTATATATTTCTGTGTTTAGGGATAAGTAAATGGCAATATATGAGCACTTAAGATTTTGATTCTGTTGGTTTTCTAGCTCAGGTTTTTTTTTTTGTTGTTGTTGTTGTTATTGTTTTGAGACAGGGTCTCGCTTTGTAGCTCAGGCTGGCCCTGAGCTCACTACATAGCCCAGACAAGCTTCAAACTCACAGCAGTCTTTCTGCCTTTGCTCCCTGAGTGCTGGGATTACAGGCATAAACCACCATGCCCAACATTGTGATGTGTGGTACTGATTGCTGGAGGGTATGAGTCACCATGTTGTATGTGGTTACAAGGGATCGAACCAGGGACCTTGTGCTTGCAATGCAGATGCTGGACCCACGAGTCTAGCTCAGTTTTAAACACAATAATGAAGAATATATCTTATCCTTGTTTATTAATATACACATTGTTCTACTTAATGAAGTGAGGAAAAAGGAATACAGTTAGAGAGTGAAAAAGATTTTAGACTAATCAGTAAAAAGTTAAGTGCTAATTGGTTACACTTAATTTTAATGCCATACACAAAAGTGAAATCTTCAGATTTCATATTAGAATTCTTTAGTGTCATAAAACATAATTTGTTACCTTGAGAAGAGTGACAACATGAGGAATAGTGTCTGAAAGTACAATCTTGATTTTGAGGGAGTTGCAGGTTTGGATTTGATTTCAGAGACTACCTACATGGAAGAGTCTAGCATCTGAGTTGAAACTGAGCAACAATGGTATTTGAATTTTGAACACACACACACAGTGGCTCATATTTGTTTTTGTTTGTTTGTTTGTGTTTTGTTTTTTGAGACAGGGTCTCACTTTGTAGTTCAGACTGGCCCTGAGTTCACTATGTAGCCCGGGCAAGCCCCAAACTCAGCAATCCTACTGCCTCTGCCTCCTGAGTGCTGGGATGACAGACGTGAGCCACCACACCAGGTCATATTTGGGTTTTTTTACACTGTATGCAAACATTTATTTATTTTCTTCTCACAAGAGGTCACTGTTTGTGAAACCTTTAAAGTTCTTCATGTATAACCCATCCTCACTGAATTCCAAGGAAGAGGCACATGTCTGGCATTCTGTTTTGGTGCACTGGCCTCCTGGTAGACAAGGGGAGCAACATGTGTTGGGAGCTCTTCCTCAGGAGGCAAAATTTAGGACCATTTCTTAGCTCCTCTGATGGTTCTAGGCAATTGGCATTGACTTTTGAAGGTATTGCTCCTGAAGGCAAAGAAACAAATATTGCATTAGCTGTAGACTCTGACCCCCATGCTCTGTTCTTGAGGTTCCTCTTATATGGTTCATCACATAGAATGCCATTGCCTTTGTGTCTCCATTACTTGGGTTTAAAAAGAAATCAAAAGTGAGTCCATTCCCAGAGATGGCAATTTATGAACATCTGTCTGTTCTGTGCCTTGTGTGCTTTTAGAATTATACAACCCAGGACAATTTAATTAGAAAATTGATGAGATATGAGGCCTCAAGTGATTTTTTTTCTTTCTTCAAACTCAAAATAGTAAACTATTGCTAAAGAAACTGCCAAGAATTTTTCCCTGGCCATTTTCTGTCATGTATTTCTCCTACATCTTCGAGCTATTTTGCTAATAAGAAAAAAAAAAAAAGGAACATCAGAATGCAAGCCTGGGATTACCAGGCTCATGACCTTTATACCTTGCACACCTGAGTTAGCACCTCTGTGCCTCAGTTTCTTGCGCACTGAAGGCAGATTGATAAAAGAGGCCATGAAGGAGTGTCGCTGTGACAAACAATGAAGCACAGTGCACAACATGCAGAAATACCACAAACACGAGCCCACTTTAATATTGTCACACATTACTCCTTATACTCTGACGCTGTTGCTTCCTCCCCACTTAAATTTCCCTTGTAGAAGAGATAGAAATGTTCACGCAGGCTTACTTTTCTGTGATAGGTTGCTTACCATGCTTTTTTCTTAAAAAAATTATATTAAAATGTTTAATTAAAAGGTAATTATATTTATAACACGCTTTAGTATAATTAGCATATCTATCACCTTCAATATTTATCTTTTATTTGTGGTGTGATGATTCAGAAGCCTCTCTCCTGGCCAGTTTGAAGTACACGTTATTGTTCACTGCAGTCAACCTGTCATGCAACAGGACATCAGAGTGTGTCCTCCTGCCTGGGTGTAATCGATGATACCTCTTGAGCCTCCTTAGTGGCTGGGATTATTAGTTTTTTTTTTTAACAGTAGACATTCACTCTTCATTTTTCTCTCCCGTTTTCTATTTAACGTACCGTGCTCCATATAGGTTCATTCCAAGCTCTCTTCACTTCCATATTCCCATCAACATTACTTTCAATAACCTCATCTATTATATATATGTATGTCTATGTATATGTATATATATTCTCTAACATACTTCCAGCCCTGACCTTTATTATTTATTTACTTTGAATTTTACCACATCCACTAGATACAGTACTTGATTTTCCCTTCACAGCAACTCCTTGTATGCAAAGCTGTCTTTTTCTGAACCCCCCTGCCTTGTGCCATATGCCAGACAGTGTTCTAAGAACTTTACACCCCATCTAGTTCAACACGAATAAGTTGTAGAATTTGGATTCAGACCCAGGCCACCAGCCTCTGTTTCCATCTCTTGTTTGCTTACGTCTGCCATGGGTGTTCCAGCCCTGCCATCAGCTCAGCTTGGCACTGCAGTCATCTTGGGTCCTTAATGAGTAGGGAAAGCTCAGGGGATCTCTCTGGATTGACAACCTTTGTTTGTTCTTATTGTCTGCTCCCTTTAAGAATTTTATTCCTCTTCCCTGTTTTCTATTGCAGTGGCACGTTCTAGTCTCCCTATTCTTATACTTCTTTATAACAGTGACTCACACATTTCAATTACATTGCTCATTTTTACCACACACCTGGAGCTTCTTTCCACCATACCTTTGACTCCACCCCGAAGGCTGCAGGGTCATTCGTGTCTCTATAGCACTCTGTCTCTATAGCAACCCCCCCCCCCGCCCACCTGCACCAGCATGGCCTCCTCTGAGTCGCAGCAGGCACTGCATTTCTTTCTAGTATCCACATTCTGTTCTGAAGTAGGTAGACTGGAGCTGTTTGCCCTGATGATAACCTCTAGGACACTCCATGTGGTGCCATCTGTCCCTTGTGCTTTGTTCAAGCCTTGGGCCAAGAGCTCCTGAACACAAACATTTTCTGGTAGTGAAAAACATCACTCATTCAGCAAAATACTTAGTGTGAATTTGCTGGGGAAATTTCTAGGCCCTGGAGACGCTAGGTCCTAACTATTCGGGGACTGACAGCAGGTATGGATATATGTGAGCAGATGTCATATGATCCTTCTGTGATGAAGTATGAAATTCATATGTTCATAGGATCAGCAGTTTAGACTGGCTCAAAACTCTTGTTTTAAATCCAAAGACACTGGCAGATTTGACCAAAGTGAAGTGGCTAAATTAAGATGAGTCTCATTCTCTGGACACTTAACTCGTAGCTGGCTGGTCACTTCTTATTGGTTCTTCAGACTAAGATATTTGCTTGTTTACAAAAAAAAGAAGAAAGAGAGAATGAAGAAAGAAAGAAAGAAAGAAAGAAAGAAAGAACGAAAGAAAGAAAGAAAGAAAGAAAGAAAGAAAGAAAGAAAGAAAGAAAGAAAGAAAGAAAGAAAAAGAAAAAGAAAGAAAGAGAAAAAGGACAACCCAAGTGTAGTGGCATAGCAGTCCAGGCAAACTGAAATAAGAAAATTATACAGTCTAACCCAACCTGGACAACTGTCCCAAAATTTAAAAACTCAAAAAGGGTTGGGAATGTAGCTCATTTGAAGACAGTGGTTCAATCCTCAGTACCATGAAAAGGAAAATAATGAAAATTTTTAAAATGGGCAAAACAGAGGTTCCTGCTGGCAAAATTATACATATTGCGTATCTATTTTTTTGTGGCTATTTTAAAAATGGTTCTGCTTCATTTTTCCTCCTTCCTTTTTCATGCTTCACCCTCCCAGTGATCATATGAACAAGATATGTGGATATGCATTACAGTACCATTGATTCCAGGTATAATAAATCAGCTGGAACATCTAGACCTTGAAATTCCTGAGGTTAGGAGTGTGAGAGGAATCTTTGTCCATGTTCTTTTTCTTTCCCATGATTTTTAACTTGAATAGTCTTAAGTGATTAAGGTGCACTTGAATGAATTTTAACAACTCAGGAAGGTGGAGTTGTAGCATCCAAGCATGAATTCGCACTGTACATGAGATCTCATTTTAAAAAAAAAATTCCCATACTGAAACTTATCTATATATGTATATGTATTTATTGAGATGTCATAGTATACAAGGACACCATTCGGAGATGTGAACACGTATAAATAAGTATAAACAAAAACACAAGAAGAATTTCAGGAAAATTTATGATCTGTGATGTTAATAGCATTAGTGATTAAAAGAGTTGGGAGAGGCCAAAAGAAGAAAGGATAGATCAATATAGTAAGCTTAATAATCTAACAGTAGCAAACATGGCAGTGGACATTAAAGGGTTACCTTCAGGAGGGGGATGCTGTGGTGAAGTAGTAGGTATCTGGGTACAGATTCCAACAGCATTTCTGCGGAATAGCTTTCTTCATACCACACGTGAAAAGTGTGGAATCTACTGTCTGGCCAGAAAGAAGGGAATTCCTTCACCTTTTGTAGAACTGTTAGGTCCTTGTGGATGTATTTCCTTATGCATTCATGATGCAGAGGTTGTATTTTTGTACAGCCTCGAGTACAGCGCCTTACACACAGTAGGCACTCAATAAAGATTTGTCAGGTACTGAAGGCACAGGGTTTCCATAAAGGCGCAGGTGGTTCCAACTCCATTTTTATCGCCACTCAGAACTTACAGCTCCCATAGTGACAATAACTTGTACCCCTCAAGCGTGTGTAGTATTTAGTATTTCTGTATGTGGTGTCAACTTTCATGTCATAATATACTATATACGTAACTGGTTAAGTTACAGTTGTTGTGGGAACCATAGGCCTTTTCCACTTCAAGTAAGCCCTTGCCATCCCAGCTGGTCTCTGCAGAGAGAATAGTCTAATCTTCTCATGTCTAAAGTCTTCCCCTGACCCTGAACCCATGGTTTGGTTGATATATGTAATTACAGGCTTATGTGTAGATTGTGTAACAACCCTGGGCTTTACTTATTTTGAGAATAACATAACATTAATATTTCTTCAACTCACTTTGACATTAGCTGTTGCTTCTTTGGGAGAGGTCTTTTAAATGCTAAGCACATTTTGAAATCGGGGTCAGTGTGAGAGTCAGTCATTATGCGAATTGTTTTTTTTTCAGAAATAGTGGAGAATACATTGGTTTTGTAATCCTACTCAGTGCAACCAAAGACGACGTACCGTCGGTTCCTTTCCCTAAATTAGATATTATAATTTTTCCTTTTATGTTGTTAGTTATAGATCTTTACAGAGGGCTTTTTCGATGGCTGGAATGACCTTTGAACCCATTTTAGTTTGTTTTGTGAGTGGAGGTCATGACAGGGGGACAGTGCATGGGTGGAGGACATTAGGAAAGTGGAGAGGCGCCAAGTTCTTTCTCTGGGTTCTGGTCAGCTTGTCTGCAGGGGGAGTGTGCACTGAGTAAACAGATGGGGTCCAGCTGCCTGGCATTTCTGTTGGTGGCTCGTGGCGCGTGCAGATTAGTCTTGAAGGGAAATATTCAGAGTAGCCGTGCCCTCCTATGATTTAAAACCGATTTACATATAAAGCTTTTACCTTATCTAGTGACTACCCACACTGTCGATTGAATTAAGTATGATACGAGATGTGATTGACAGATATAATGAATGTTTAAATTTTTAAAAATGTACTGCAGTAGAAGACACAGTATAATTAATCATCCTCAAAATATTCAGACTACTTAAAATACTCCCCATGCTTAGAATATATTTATTCCATTATTCTTGCCATGTTCTGAAGCAATCCTGGGTGTCCTTTTCTGGGAGGGGGGGTCTTATAAATTTTTGTTATCAGTACCTGTTTACCATGTACAATGGATACATTTATCTTGGAGAGTTAGTACATATACATTTTGCATATGAATCCTTTTTACTTCTCCTTCCCTCTTCAACCTTTTCTCTCTCTACATCCCAAGATACCACTCCCATCTTCAAAAAGTTTACTCCCCTGTTTCCTATCATCCATCTTTTACTTTTGCTCTTTGAATTAAACTTTGGGTTTCTCATATAGCATATGACATACAACTTTCTGTGTCCGATTTATTTCACTTAGCACCATGGTCTCAAGGAGTATCTGTTTTCCAATCAGCAACTAAAATATATCTGTCTTTATACTTGCACAATACTCCCTTGAGTGTATATATTATATTTTTGTTATCTATTCATCTCTGATGGACATATAGGCCTTTTCCAGGAGTTAGTTACTGTGAGTTGTGCTGCTGCAAACGTGGCTGTACATGTGTTGTTATAATATGATATCTTTAGCTCTTTGAAAGATGCTCAAAATGGGTAACACTAGGTCGAATGAAATTGCATTTTTAAAAAATTCATTTTTGAATTTTTTAGTTTATTGAGAAAACTCCCTACTTATTTCCATCGTGGTTGTACTAGTTTACATTCCCACCAACAATGTAGAAGGACTTCTTTTCCCTCACAACCTCACCAGCTTTTGCAGATCTTGATGCTAACCTTCAGTTTTGCTACCATGGCTGCCTCAATGTCCTGAATAAATTCAAACGGTTTACCTTTCAAGATCATTTTGACTTTTAGGAAGAGCCAGAAGTCTCACAGATGCAGTAAATGAGGTGGATGAGGATACTCTTATATTTTTACCTGCCTGCCTTTTCCTTGGGTGGTGTCTGACAGTAGCATTCACTATATATTTTTTAATCACATCTTGTGAAGACCCTCATGAAAGCATTTCCAGAACTGCTTCAGAAAGTGGGTAGGTGTATTTGAAGTGAGGTGATGTGTTTTGAGAGGTTTAAAATGGTAGCCCTATATTGTAATGATTTTTAAAACATTTTTAAAGTATTCACTATATAGTTTGATATGCCTTATATTTTACTAAAGTTGGCTTTCCAGGAACAATAGTTTGTATGTTCTCCACTGCACTTCTTGTGCTAAGTGTTCTCCTAATCTCTTCTGTGTTTCTGACTTTCTGTTTCTTAAGACACACACACACACACACACACACACACACACACACACAAGCACCTATTCTTCTTGTCTCCCTCTTATTGCACTTGTAGTCCTGGTCTCAAAGTCAACCATTACTGTTCTTTGTTTCCTCTCATAAATTATGAGTTGGCTTGCTCACACATATCCACTGAAATGGAATAAAGTATTCCCAAATTTATGGACTATTCAGAAAATATTGGGGCTAAAGGATATTGTTCTTGTCCTTTTGGTTTCTCCTTTACCTTCGTGGACCCACCTTTCAATGTGGTGACTGGTCTTTTCTTGCATTTTGCAACATTTCATTCTCTGGCAAGTAAAACATGACCTGTTGATTACTTCTGTTTAAACAGTCTTTGTATGGATTCATGTGTGAACTCTTATGTAGTATTTACATTTTAAGATGGGCTTTATGACATCACAGACTTAAGAATTAATGTAAATTGGAGGGTTCATATTGGGCAGGAAAGAGATATTTCTTAGTGAATAGTTTTCTTCTAAGTTTTCAAACCTTTCTGCCAATCAGGCCACTTTTTCTGCCTTTAGATAATGCCTGTTCTTGATTGTGCCCACATGGTTTAGACAGTTCTTATGGGTATAGCACCACTTGGTTTTCATATCGAGACATAACATACAAGAAAGATCATTCTTTGTTCCAGGCAATTTAGTTTTTTTGGGGGAGGGAAGGGTTACAGTTGATAGCAGGCAATTGATTGATTAATTGTGATTTTTATCAACTTCCTGCTATTGGCTAGGCATTCTATAATGCTTCAAAGAAAAGATGTTGACTGTGAAAATTGCGGCCCTATCCTTAACCTATATTACCATACAGGCAAAGATATAGATGAGAAACAAGTAAGAAAAAAAAAACCCTACATTTTGGTAAGTACCAAGGAAATAGAAATATTAGCATACAGTGAATTATGACTGAGGAAGAATCATTGTTTCCACAGGGTTTGAATGGGTCCCCCAAGGGTTCATGCTTTGGAATGCTGTTCCTCAGTGTGGTGATATTGGCAGGTGGAGAACCCTTAGGGGTTGGACCTTCTTGGGAAATGTTTAGGTCATTAGAGATAATTCCCTCAGAAGTGATTGTTATCATTCAGTGTCCGAACTGTGACCTAAATACATTTCTTTCCTTTATAAGACTCAGATGTTTTATTATAGCAACAGCAGACAGTAACACAGATGAGGAATTCACTTTGCATAGGGAGATGTGGGAGGGTCAATCTGAATAAAAGTTGTGGAAAAGCTGATGATGGTGGAGAGACCCTGATGATAGTGATGATGATGATGGTAGTTGTTAAATGTTCAGCTCTGAACTCTCCTCCATAGTTCTCATGTATTCGGAGGTGGGCCTTCTGGAAGAACACTGGGTCCTATGTACACTATATCTAGAACTAATGTGCGGTTGGGATTAGGCCTGGTTGAAAGTTACAGTTCATAGAGGGTGAGATGTGGAAGGGTATGTCTCCCTCTCCAGCTCATCTCTTCTCTCTCTGCATCCCGGCTGCCATGATGTGAACAGTTTTCCTCTGTGAGACCCTTCCAGTATGCCGTTTCTGCTTGAAGTCATCTGATGGTGGAATCCAGGTCTGGCTGAGCCAACTGCACTGCACACCAGTCTCCTAGGTCCTGAGAGGGGCTCTGGCTCTCAGTAGACTAAATAGAGACCAAAGCGAGCCTTGAGCTAAAGAGCATGCCATGGTGGGAGATTGCCCGGTCCTCCCCAACGTTGGGCCCCTCCTCTGACAACCATAGGCCAATCCCCAATAGCCACCACAAACCCCTCCCACCACTTGTGCTATGTAACACCCTACACTGTGTTCGTTAAACGGAAGTGTTCCGGAAACCTCCCCAGTCTGGTGTGCATGTGTGACTCTGTGCCTCACCCTGCCGTGTGCAGCCCCATGACAACCACTGGCACCCAAACGTGGGGCCCTTGGGTAATCTTTCAGCTTGCCTCTCGGGTGAGTGCCGCCACTTTCGTGGGGAATTCTTTCTCCCTGCATCTCAGCAGGCCACTTTTTTTCTTTTCTTTTCTTTTCTTTTCTTTTTTTTTGCTTTTGAGACAGGGTCTCGCTTTGTAGTTCAGGCTGGCCCTGAGCTCACTATGGTGCCCAGGCAAGCCGCCCGCCGCGAACTCAGCAATCCTCCTGTCTCTGCCTCCCGAGTACTGGGATTACGGGCGTGAGCCACCACGCCTGGCATTGTGGTATGCGGTGTTGATTGTTGGTGGGCGTGTCTCCACGCCCAGGGTTATATGTGGTTACCGGGGATCGAACTCAGGACTTTGCGCTTGTGAGGCAGGTGCCAGAACCACTGAGCTAACCCTCCGGCCCAGCAGGCCACTTGTTTAACTTGTTGAACCCCCTTCCACCTTCGTTCCACAGACCTCACCTCTCTGAGTATGGTAAATAACCTCTACTCTGTGCAATCCTGGGATGGCACCCCTGTCCCGCCCCCCCACCCCCGCGGACACAGGCCCCTCCCCCTATGGATCACCGGCCCCTCCTCCTGCTCCACCCCTTAAACTGCCCCACCTGCGTGCCGTTTTGGACCCTTATTCCCAGGTACCAGAGGTAATGGCAAAGGCAATGTCCAGTGCTATGGGACTGTGGCTCCTGCTGCCGCTGCTACTGCTTGGTGAAGTCCTTCTGGGCCTCTACTTCCCAAGGGATGACTACGGGGAGCGCCGGTACTTGGACCAGCCAGCTGGGAACCCACTGCTTACACATAGTCCCTGCAAGACACAGCCAGAGAGGTGCCCAGTTTACACCCGGGGCAGCACCTCTACAGCATCTATCATAAGCCACTTCACAAGAACAACTGGGTCCGTGCAGAGGACACTGGCCTTCTCTGCCTCAGCGGAAGCATGGACCGTGAGTGACTCCTGGGAACAGCTCAGCCTGCGGAATGGTGGCTTCCTACAAAAGATGTCAAGCCCTACACGCCACCCAATCCACTCATCGGCCAAATGATGAGGCTCTTGCTTCAGGAACAGCCCAAAAAACGTCAATGCCACCAGCGCCACGACACCTCAATTAGATCACCTGGAGAGAGATAAAGGACCTCCATGACCAAGCTTGTGCTTTGGCCCCTCAGGGCACCTCCCACCCCATACCGGGGCCCATGCCGGTGTCCCTCCTGTGTGCTGCGCTCACCACCAGCTCCCAGGCCACGGTCAGGTAAGCAAGAGCCCCAGTTCCCAACCCCCCTCTTCCAGTCACCATCGACTGGAATTCCTGCTGGTTTTGACACTGTTGAGTTGGTCAGTTTCTTCAAAGCACTACAGCTTCATTCTGATAAAATTTTCTGATATTGGGGCCGGAGGGTTAGCTCAGTGGTTCCAGCGCCTGCCTCGCAAGCACAAGATCCTGAGTTCGATCCCCGGTAGCCACATATAATGCTGGGCGTGGAGACTCACACCCACAGACAATCAACACCGTATACCACAGTGCCGGGCGTGGTGGCTCACGCCTGTAATCCCAGCACTCGGGAAGCAGAGACAGGAGGATTGCTGAGTTCGCGGCGGCCTGCCTGGGCACCATAATGAGCTCAGGGCCAGCCTGAACTACAAAGCAAGACCCTGTCTCAAAAAAAAAAAAAAAAAAATTCTGATACTCCTCCCCGCTCATACTTTTTCTCCTTTCCTACTAAAACAGCCTTATCATATAGCTATCAAATTTTCATTAAGGATCTAATATTAATGTTAGATAGTGAGAAAAAAAATCGTGTTTTAAGATCTCCTGAACTGCTATTAATTATATCTAGCCTCATTCATAATCTATGAGAAAGCACTTACAGAAAACTAACACAATTTAGTCATCTGTGATTTTACCTTTGGAACACTTAATGACATGGAAAGAATCTCGGTTACTTAGTTAACTGGAAAAAGCAGGTTATAATCCATTATGTACTACATGTTTCAATTTTATAAATAATAAAATATATGAGAAGCATAGCTAAATATTTATATGGTACAAAAAGCTATTAAGGGCCTACTAAAATGTTAATCTCTTGTAAGATATTTTGGGGAAGTCTTTTTTTTTTTACATTTTTCTAAAATCAAAAATTTCAGCAATAAAAAAGATATATCAAAATGAAACATGAAAACAATAATTTGTTTTGACCTTTGACCTAGTAATTTGAGTTTCAAGAAATACTCCATGAATACTCAGATTTGGTGAAGATATTTTATTAGTATTCACACACAATGAGGAAGCGTGTAATGTTCTCAAAAGAGACTTGAGGGAGCAGGGTAAGCCCCAGGTTGACATTTCTCATCTCATGTCCTAAACCCTAGTCTATAAAAACAAAATCACAAAAAAGAGAGGCTTGATTAAATATATGAAAGTAAATCCATAGGTCACGTGACAGTAAAATTATTTTCAAAGTAACTGAATGACTTAAGTATATTCCTTTGATATATAATGAAGTAAAAATATTAGCTTTTATGATTAGGTACTAATCATACAAAACCAAAACTAAGAAAGTGTATGTACAGAAAAAAGACCAGAAATAAAGGACTGAACATGTGAGTTATGAGAATCATGTTTACTAAATTTCAAAGTGGCATATATACAAACATCTTTGTACTTCTTTTTTTTGACACGGTCTCGCTTTGTAGTTTAGGCTGGTCCTGAGCTCACTATGTATCCCACGCAAGCCTTGAACTCAGCAATCCTCCTGCCTCTGCCTCCTGAATGCTGGGATTACACATGTGAGTCACCACGTTCGGCACTGTGGTATGTGGTACTGACTGCTGGTGGGAGTGAGTCACCATGCCCAGTATGTTGTATGTGGTTACTGGCGATTGAACCAGGGACTTGGTGCTTGCTAGGCAGGCTCTGGAACCACTGAGCTAAATCTGCAGCCTCCAACACCTTTATAATTTTTAAAGAAAGGATCAGAATAAAATATCACAGCTAACAATTCATTTAAATGGTTTGGTGATAATAATTAAGCAGGCTTAGAATATATTGGTTTTCTTTTCTTTCTGTTTTGCTTTGTTTTTGAGACAGGGTTTCTCTTTGTAATTTAGGCTGGCCCTGAGCTCACTATGTAGCCCAGGCAAGCCTTGAACTCACAGCAATCCTCCTGCTTCTGCCTCCCAAGTGCTGAGATTACAGGAGTGAGCCACCATGCCCAGCACTGTGGTGTGTAGTACTGATTGGTGGTGGGCATGAGTCACCATGCCTGGCATTGTGGTACGTGGTTACCGGGGATTGAACTCAGGATCTTGCGCTTGCAAGGCAGATGCCAGAACCACTGAGCTCGATCCCTGGTCCTATATTACTTTTCTTTATTTTCATTGTCTGCCTTTAGTTAACAGCAAATAATAGTCTTGGATTTCTTGGAAACTTATGTATTGTCTACACTCTGGAGAAATACAAAGAAATCTCAAGTGTCTGGATTGAACTGTGCATAGTAACCATACTGGAAACCTGTTGTTTTTAATAGGAATATTACACACACTGTCAACTGGGCTTAGCTGATCAGGACAGTTCAAATCAGATTAAGTGGCAGCAGACTGTTTCCTAGACGTTTTCTTGCACACTGACCATTTGGAATGAGACTGGGCTTGAAGACATCGGTGGCCTATTAAGCTCCAGAAACAGCCCAAGAGATGGACTGACCCTTGCTTAGGCATCTCTGCGCCTCGGATGAAAGGGATCCATTGTGGAGTAGAAGTGCCTGTCTGAGCGGGGCCTTAATAGGGATGATGGGAACCTAGGCACCTTTGATCCTTCTCATCCCCATCAGCACTTTCAATAAGAAAGTTAGTACTCTGTGCATATTAATTATATGAATGGTACTTATCTGGGGGCAAAAAACCCCCCAGTAAAATAAAAGTAGAGTCACTGTATTAATAGTAATAAAACTCTCTTGAAAATCATGGCTACCAAATTATTGAGTACTTGCTGTGCTCCAGGCCCCATGAAAGGCGCTGCCATTTGCCTTCTCATTAATCAAGATGTCACCCCTGATTTGCCACCTGACTGGCCCTTTCCTGACAATGAGCACATGTAAAAAGACGTGGTGCCCGGCCTCTCGATACACGTGGTGTCTGACATCCTCCGCCGCCCTTCTGCCCGGGCCTCTCCATCTCGGCCAGAGTCCTGTTGGTTTTCCATCTCTTGTCTGAGGCAGATGAGATTCAAGGTGAGAGAAAGAACAAATCCTGTAAGGTAATTCTGTCACTCACCTCATCTTCATAATCTTCCCTGAGCTTCCAGTGCGGCTCACCCCGGTATTGATCCTGTCGCAGGCTATAGCAGACCGAGGCAGGGGGCTGAAAACCTTTCCGAGCAACCCTCGCCCTGGCGCCTGCTTCAGCTCCGAGAAGAAAAGCCTGCTGTGAAAACAATCAGTGCATTTGCTTTAGATCTAAGTGATTCCAACTAGGTCGATGCTTCATGCTGATGTGTTGAAAACATTTAAAAAATTTCTCAGAGTTTGATTTCCACAGGAACACTGTGCCATGTGTCTCTGCGTCTGGCGTTGTTATTTTTCACTAACGCAGCTGACAAGTGCTTCCTGCCACAGCACACAAAAGCAGTAGGAAAATGGAAGCTTTTGTCTGAATGGATATTTACTACAAATGTCTTCAGGGAGAGAGAGGGACACATGCATGTGGTTTGGTCGAGAGCCACATGCTTTCTTGACTCGCCATGATGGAAGGTTTTGAGGCACTGCCTTGTTTTACTCCTGAAATGAATATGATCTGATGTGGTCCGAGGATAAACGAAAGTTGTTACGGTTCAGATCTAGGATGTTGCCCAAAGGCTCATGTGACCAGAGGTGGAGCCTTTGGAAGGCCCCTGGATCGTGGGGGCTCTGTTCTCCTCAGGGAAGAGTCTAGAGCAGAATGTGCTGTTGGGAGGGGGGTGGTTACTGGGGTGGGACCCGGAAGGACCTCCTTGCCCCAGTTCCTTCCTTCTGTCTCTGCTTCCTTTCTGTTGTGGGGTGAGCAGCTGCTTTTTTTTTTTTTTTTTTTTTTTGCCAGACCCTTCCACTGTGTCCTCCTTCCTTGGAGCCAGCTAACTGTGGAACAAATCCTCTAAATTCCACAGGTCAAAATCAACCTTACTTCCCTTAAGTTGTGAGTGTCAGGTATTGCGTTTCTTCAACAGGAAAGCGACTAAGACACAACAAGTCCTACCAAACGTGCTTCTGTGATTTCAGCCCAGTTTCCTTTGCAGTGTTATCATTTAAATAGAACGCTGGGATTTTCTCCTAGACGTATTTCTCTTGGGTCGTATTGTTCTGCCTGCTGTTTACTGTCAAGATGCTGAATGTTCTTACAGGGATCCGAGAGGAAGTGGCAAACAAGTGCTCTTCTTTGGGTGTTTTGCTGAATTTTCAGCCTGCCTACCAGTAGGAAATTTCCCCTAAAATGTAACCCATCAGTTCGTTGTATGAAACGCAAGGGAAAACATTATCATGCTTCCTCTGGCCCCGAGAGAGTCATCCGCTCTTGCTCTGATGTGCTCCTTCATCAATAGGCTAAATCTGTTTTATGCCGGAAGCACACACCTCAGTTCTCAAACGGTTCTCACCTGTGTGTCTGGGGATGCTACAGAGACCGCGTCTTTTTCCTCACTGTTCTTGTTAGAGCTCACTTCTAAATACAAAGTGCCTGTGGGTGACCTTTTATGCAGTTTTTGTATCTCATTTCAAAATAAGAGTTTGTAGCACTTAAGAAAACTAGAGGATTACTTTACAACGTGTTCCCACATTTCTGTGTTTGAAACGTACAAAGTTTTTCAAGGTAGTTTGTTCAGTAACACTCACGGTGTCCTTTGGAGAAGGAGGGAATTTCAGCTGAGTGTACTGTGGTCAAAGGCAGAAAATACTCCAGAGAGAAAACCGGGTCATTTCCGATGGGTCTAGGAACAATGTTTACCTCTAACTTTCCAGCTTTTTTCCCGGTATATTAGACTCACTTTTCCAGAAATGAACAGCCCTTCAGAACATTTTAGTCTATAAAGTTTAGAACCCTGGGTATAATAATGTGGTTTTGCCGTAATAATGGAATTCGGGCAGTGGTATAGAGCATAAAAAGGCAGTATTTATCTATGTTTATTTATGTAAATATTTAGCATTCTTTCTTTCCAAAACAGTATTTGTTTAAAATGCTAAGCCAGTCGAGCTGCTATAAGTCAACAAGTCAGGAAAATAATTCTAAAATGTCATCTTTCCAGCATCATTTCATCCATTTTAGAAACAAACTCCTAAAAGTGTTGGGAAACTACTATTTGTACTTTAAGCACAGTATCAAGAGCCCTATTTATAAAGAATTATAAACCTATTTTATGTACTCAGTTAGTCAGTTTATTTTATTTCTCAATTTTTCCCCCCAGAGTAATCTACACAAATTCCAAAAAGAAAAACCATAGGCTTAGAATAAGCATATGTTGGCTCACGCAGAAAGCTTAAACAGCTGTGGATTTTCCAGAAAATGAAACGTGGACGTGGTGGCAGTGTCTTTTCTGGCCAGGAGAAGCGACTCATTACGGGAACACTGATGGCTCATCTCCTGGGAGTGTCTGGAAGAGGTCACCTAAAAGCCAGTGTGGAGCAGCAGAATTTTCAAAAAAGCAAAATCTGGTGCTGGCAGTTCAGGAAAGTGGCTTTGAAGAGCTATTTCTCGACAGGATATTGTACCAGATGGGCTTGCACAAATGGCAGGTGGATGGAGTTCTCTTCCTGCTACCTGGAAAAGCATCTAGGGGTACAAATGCTATAACTACAACAATAAACATGAACATTCTAAAAAAGAAAAAAAGAGGATATAAATAATCTTACAAAGAGGATAAGATTCTAGACTTTGTTCAAACAATTTTTAAAATACTACTCTCTCACCTTTGTTCTTTTCTAAACTGATATGTATCATTCTACACATTTATGGGAGAAATAAGTTCTGGGATTCTTTGGCATAGTAGGATGACTAGATAACAATAATGCACTGCAGATTTAACAATTGTTTAATGTTTAAAAAATCTCATATACCTGTTATTGAGAACTCTACATGCAGGGCAAATGTTAATTCAGCTGTTGTATTCTAGTAGGATATTAAATACGGAATCTCATGGATTCAGACAAAGACGAATTATGGAGTTTTCACACTGTCAGCTCGCCTGTGTTGCCTTGTCATTTTCTGTGTGTTGCTCTTGCTCAGACCTGAGGAGGAACCTGTAGCCCCTTCTCCTCATTCTTTTCCAGGCTTCCTCCTCAGCTCAATGTCAAGGGCCATGTGAACATTTGTGTACAAGTGTTAGAGGCAACAGAGATACCTTACTGGTATAATGAGCCCTCCTTACTTTTTAGTTTCCTTTTGGCAAAACCTAAACGGCTTCCCTGAGGTTGCTGCTTCTTCTTCCTTTCCCTATTGACTCTTCTGTGAATTAGGTAAAGACTTTTTGGTGAAATGATGGTCTGTGAGGACAACTCATTTTTTCCTCTTCCTGGTTCTCCTTTCAGATGATCATTGGCCATATATAGCATGTATTTAAAAACACATTGAATTTTTAAAAAAATCAAGTTAGGAATTTTGCCAAAATATCCTGCTTTCTTTTTCCATAGAATTTTTAAGATATTTGGATACTTGGTGATTATTTTTATTTTTAGAACTTATTTGCTCTGTAGATTTTCTAGGAAATACTATGGTGATAGGTAGGGTTATAGCTTAGATCTCTGTGGTACTGCATGTGTTTAGCTTGCTTAAGTTCCTGGGTTTGGCTTCCAGCACCAAAAAAGACATGTTTTCTCTCAGATAAATAGATAGGATATAGATATACGGTGTGTATGTGTCTATATGCATATATGTATATTTCCATGACATAAGGTAGACAAAGATTTAATAAAAGATTTAATTCACAGAGCACTCTGATTTTAGGAGAAATATTAATATATTTACTCACTTGGTTTTTTTCATTCATTTCATTTCACTCATAGTTTTATCCACTCACAAATTAATTAATAGATACTTGTTGAGGGTTGGGCTTGTAACTTAGGGTGCCACCCTGCCCAGCAAGTGCAAGGCCCTGAGTTGGATTCTCAGTGCCAGGGGGAAAAAGGCATTTGTTGAGCCTTTATTACACAGTTGGCCTTTTGCCCAATGCTGAAGATAAATTTTTTTTTTTTTTTCTTTTTGGAGACAGGGTCTTGCTTTGTAGTTCAGGCTGGCCCTGAGCTCACTATGGTGCCCAGGCAAGCCACCGCAAACTCAGCAATCCTCCTGTCCCTGCCTCCCGAGTGCTGGGATGACAGGCCTGAGCCTCCACGTCCGGCATTGTGGTATGTGGTGTTGATTGCTGGTGGGCGTGTCTCCATGCCCAGCATTATATGTGGTAACCGGGGATCGAACTCAGGTCCTTAGGCTTGCGAGGCAGATGCCGGAACCACTGAGCTAACCCTCCGGCCCTGAAGATAAATTTAAAAATGTACATAGTATTTCCCTAAAGAAGCTCATGGTTTAATATAAAATACTTAACATATAATTTAATGTTGTGACCGTTACCTTAATTCAACCACCTAACAAATATATGTAAAAGTCCAAGGGCAATAAGAATTAGAGATACTGTCCTTTTGTAGTCTGGAAGAAAAATGTCCTGTTAATCAGGTAAGCACAGAATTGAAGTGCGAAGTGTGAAATGTCACCATGAAAAGGTTGATGACATGAAAGCGTGTCATGGGAATTTTCAGGGTTCTCATCAGGAGCTGAAGGTGAAGGAAGAGCAGGAAGTGGGTAGATCAAGGTGACACAAAGAATTTTCTCAACCATCAAACAGGACTCGAGTCATTCTGAAGCTGCTAGAGTGTGGCCTGTTAGCTCCAAGGACAGCCAGGTGGCAGAAGCACAGAGAGCAATGGGACCTTCAAGATACAGTGAGCCAGACTGTACGGGCTCACTGGAGAACTGGGCAGTCCAGGAAACATTAGAGGTCTACTAGATGTCACAGCCATTATGGGGACAGGAAGGCTGGAGATTCTGTCCAAGGCCTTGAGCTTCCATGATTCCTCAACTTTTATACTCTCAACACACATACAATTATGTGTGTGTAATATAAACTCTTTGAGGCATTGTCTTCCTTCTTTTCTATGGCTTAGCTTAATGGCTCACTCACAAATCCTGGGCTCAATAAATGCTTATTGAATCAATGAGTTGGTAGTTTTTCATTCTAGTATTAAAAAGTAGAGTTTGAAAAAACAATGAGCAAAGACTGTGCACTTGAACTGCTTGTACACATGTAATGTAAATTTGCTACTCATTTACAATCCATCTGGGATCTAATTGCTTTGCACCAGTTCCACTGCTATTGGCTTTGTGCGAATCATCCACCTTTGTTGATATTACTGTTATGTGTTATAATAATAGTTCTCTTTTGTCCTTTCATTGTCTATTGCCAACAAAGTACCGGAATAATAGAAAAACAGAACTGATGGAACTGATAGAAAAATACATGTGTAATTATGCAAAGCGATTTATTAGGAAAAAGTGAGAGTTCACAGTGGTCATCTGGATGGCAGAGAGCTGGAAGATTCCCATAGCTTCTCAGTCCAAGAAGTTGAAAGCCTCAGAAAAAGAGGAATGAAGGGTGCACCACCAGTCCATGGCCAGTCCATGGCCAAGCAACTCTCTGGAGAGTCCCTGTAGTAAGTCTCATTGGAGGCTGAATAAATTTGACTCTAATGTCTGCAACAGCAGTAAAATAATGCACCCACTCAAAGAAAATGGAGCTTTCAGAAGATAGGTACACTTTCTTCTTCATTCCCTTTTTGTTCCATTCAGGCTCTCAGTGTCTTAGTAGGTGTACCCCACAGTTGGGGTGGGTCTACTCCCTTCAGTTTTCTGGCCTGAATCCCAATAATTTCTGGGAGCACCCCACAGAAACGTGCTTTACTAGTCTGCTAGGTGTTTCTTACTCTGGTCAAGTTGACAGATCAAGATTAATGGTCATAGTATCCTTCTTTCATCTTTCTTTCTTTCTTTCTTTCTTTCTTTCTTTCTTTCTTTCTTTCTTTCTTTCTTTCTTTCTTTCTTTCTTTCTTTCTTTCTTTCTTTCTTTCTTTCTTTCTTTCTTTCTTTCTTCTTTCCTTCCTTCTTCTTTCCTTCCTTCCTTCTTTCCTCCCTCCTTCTTCTTCCTTCCTTCCTTCCTTCCTTCCTTCCTTCCTTCCTTCCTTCCTTCCTTCCTTCCTTCCTTCCCTCCCTCCCTCCCTCCTTCCTTCCTTCTTTCTTTCTCTTTCTCTCTGTCTTTCTTTCTTTCTTGGTCTTCTTGGATTGGTGTGGGGCATAAAGCCAATTTTGTGTTAGAAGCACATTGTTCCAGGTGCATAATACCCAGTTTATTCTTTAGAATATTTCTATTGATTAATTTTTAATTTTATGAGTTTTATTATATTAATGATTATTAAACAGGAAAAATGTTTTAAAAGTATTGGATTTTTTATATTTATTGTTTATAAAAAGCATTAAAATTTTCAACATTGACTGTTTTGTGGTTTATAAATTCTAAAAAATAACAACAGAATAAATTCCTATATGAACTACAATGAAAATAATAATAAAACTCTACAACAAAAATAACCTTTACTTCAATTATCATACCTAATACAGTCTTTACACATGACAATAGCGTGGTCCATGCACATGTATTACTTATATGGAAGGCACATGTATTTTGCTTTCCTGGCACTTTGGTAGGACATACCTGACATCTCACTGTTTTTACAGGAGTTTCTTCTTCTTCTTCTTCTTCTTCTTTTTTTTTTTTTTTTTTTTTTTTTGAGACAGGGTCTTGCTTTGTAGTTCAGGCTGGCCCTGAGCTCACTATGAAGCCCAGGTAAGCCGTGAACTCAGCAATCCGCCTGTCTCTGCCTCCCAAGTGCTGGGATTACAGGCGTGAGCTACCACGCCCGGCACTGTGGTATGTGGTATTGATTGCTGGTGGGTGTGAGTCTCCACACCCAGCATTATATGTGGTTACTGGGGATCGAACTCAGAACCTTGTGCTTGCGAGGCAGGCGCCGGAACCACTGAGCTAACCCTCTGGCCCCAGGGCTTTCTTCTTATATTATACAAGTGTAGTTAACAGGAACATAACATATCAATAAAATAAGGTATTAAGTTCTTCTTTTTGAACAATCTTTATTGGTACATGTATATACACATCATGATCACATTCAATATTGAGAATTTGTATATGACACTACTTAATTCTCATTTTTTCCCATTCCCCATTCCCACCCCACAGCCCTCTGCCCCCTAAATACATAAGCTTTGTTTCCCTTTTTTTACCATCTCATTTTTTCTTAGCCCTCATTACTCATTCCTCTACATTTCCCTTTGAATATTTTCTATTTCACAATATCCATCACACATTCTAGAACTCATTTACATCTTCAGTTTCTCATACCAGAGAAAAGATACGATTTTTACACATCTGTGACCTATTTATTTCACTTATGAGTATGTCCTGAAGGTAAGTCTATTTGAGTGTAAATGACTCAAACTTATAAAGTATTAAATTCTTAATATGTATTGAGTATTTATATGCCAAGTATTTGCTTATAAATCATCAGTCATGTATTTGCTTATGAAACCTAAACGATAATATCAGAAATAAAGCCCTATATGAACTATAATGAAAATACATAGAACCCTATAACAAAAATAATCTTTGTTTCAGTTGTCACAACCAAGGCAGGCTTCATACATGACAACTTCATGTTTCACGCACATGTCTCACCCAGACAGCACATGCACTTAGCTTTCTTTCTCCATCTGGCAGGCTATTCTTGTTACCTCCCTTGTCTTCCTCTTTTGTTAGGAGCTTCCTTACTGTGTTGTACAATGTGTGCTTAGCATGAAAATGAGACATCAGTAAAGTAAAATATCAAATATATAATAAGTGCTTAGAATAGACATCAACATTTTCATATCAACCATATACTTGCTTATAAAATCTAAAAGATAACATCAGAAATAAAAACCTATATGAACTACAATGTAAATACAACAGAGATCTAACACAGAAATAATCTTTGCTTCAGCTGTTACACACAAAGGAGTCTTCTTGCATGAAGATTGCATGTTCCATGCACAAGTATTATTTACACTGATAATACATATATTTTAATTTCTTGTCCTTTTTGTAGGACATAATTAACATCTTTTTGGTTTTTATATTGTGATAATAGGTCTTTCCCCCCCACCTGCAGTACCAGAGATCAAACTCCTGACTTTATGCTTCTAAGCCAGGCAATGGTGCCGCACAGCCCAAGTCTTTGTGATGTGGTACCTTTCTGTTCACCTGTGAGCTCATCAGTGTGCTTCACAATTTTTTTGGATAGTTACCTGAGCTGAAACATTTTGTTCTTCCTCTTGTAAATAATATCTTATGAGTTCCAGTCCCAATCCTCTGAGAAAATTTCTCCATGATACTTTGTAAACTCCCTACTTGTTTATGCCACACCTGTTTAAGTTCAAGTAAAACACAACCATTGGTGATGCTTCGTGTTTCAAATGACACTATAGTGGGTGCATAGCTTATCAACATCATCTACTCTGCCTTTGAATTTGTTGCAAAAAGTTACCATCTCAAACTTTAGTTCTGTCAAGGTTTTAGTAAAGTTAGGAGGAGTTGAGTCACTTGCCTCCTTTCCCTTTGTTCTTCTGTAAAGCCCACATGACCATAACACAGAAACCAAGACTGTAATGCTGCAAGACATTCACCAATAGTCATGTATTCAGATGATGTATAAACTGATTAACTTTTCGAAACAAAACCTCTCAAACAATGCGCAGATAACAGCCAGATTATCAGTTCTTTTTCTTTGTTAGTGGGTGGTTTTGTTAACAAAACTCAGGCAATTTTGAAGGAAATCAAATCTCAGTGTCATATTATTCTACAAATCTCAACCACACACCTATAAGGTTTTTATATTCTAACTCTTTTACATTCCTCTGATTACCAGGAGAAAACCCTGTTAAGTACAGCAGACCTATGAACCCTTTCAATTAAGCTAGTGAGGTGTCATAATAAACAAGTTTTTGAGTCTGGCTATTGGTGCATACAGAGCATTTTACTTGCATTTCATCATTTGTGTATTTCACAACATCCTGTGGCATTTCATGTGTTACAAATAATTTCCAGCATTAAATGACCGTGTTGGCATTCCAACCAATACATTTCGTCCCTGCCAAAATCCTCATATTTTCAGACATAGTTCTAATATTGGAACATTCCTTTTGGTTTTATGACTATTTTGCACCACTTTGACTAGTCAGATATGTACTAACACTGCTTTTTTTCTCCCATTATCTTCATTTCCTATGTCTGCATTTGTTGCTTCTTGGCCCATTCCAGTCATAGGAACTTTTTTTTTGAAACCGGGTCTCGCTTTGTAGTTCAGGCTGGCCCTGAGCTCACTGTGTAGCCCAGGCAAGCCTCGAACTCAGCAATCCTCCTGTCTCTGCCTCCCGAGTGCTGGGATTACAGGCGTGAGCCACCACACCCGGCACTGTGATATGTGGTATGTAGTATTGATGACTGGTGGGCATGAGTCACCACGCCCAGCATTGTATCTGGTTACCAGGGATCGAACTCAGGACCTTGTGCTTGCGAGGCAGGCGCTGGAACCACTGAGCTAAATCTCTGGCCCAGTCATAGGAACTTTTGCCACATGGCTAAAATCGCCATCCGTGCAGATGATTCACTTCTGACCTCCTCCAGAATTTGTAAATCTGGTTTTTATGTCCCATTGTACTGAATTGGGCTACTTCTACCAGAAAAATAAAAAGAAACTTGACAAAGAATTCCTAGATGTATACCTGTTGCTGCTTCTGCAGCTCCTATACACATCTTGCTGTTTGTCTACCAAGTGGGTGAATGGATAGGTTCCATCTGTTCTTATGCTGAGCTACTGTGAGCCACACCCATTATGATAAAATACATATTTACATATCAGAAGAATGATGTGGGTGATTTTACCCCTTGGAATGGTCAGGTAAACATATGCAAAAACTGTTAGCCTGAGCATGATGTGAGTAAAAATTCTAGTTTGACACTTTTGCACAGGTGGACACACCGTGCTGTTCATAGTACCAAGAAGGTAAACACAAAGATTGTTTCTTGTACACCCCAGGCACAGCTACTGAGATCTACAGCCTGTTACTATTATGCTAAAGTGTACATTTACTGTAGAAGAATGTGGGATGAGATTTCACAACCCAAAGTTAGGCCCTGTTCCCAAGTCAGTAGAAATTTCACATGATAGCAGGCACCTTTATTTCTCCCCAGACAGAAGTCTCTGTGACTTGTGTTAAATATAGAATTAGTCTGCGCTCTTTCAGTTGCAAATGACAAAAAGTCCCATCAAGCTTTCTTAAGAAGGAGAAGCTAACTAATTCGCTTAACTGGTAAATTTAGGAATAGGACTGTCTAAGCAGAAATGGGTTATGAGGTTCAAATGATTCCACCAAGAATATGTTTTTCTGTCTCCAACTATCATTTATTTTTCTTTTTATCTGTTTAATCTCAGAAATGCTCTTTTCATTAAATAAGGAATACGGAATGATTCTTACTGCACTTGCTGAATTTAAAGCCCACCTTTTAGTTCAGTTTTTATGTCAGGTTTCAGAATGGGCTATGCTTGAGGCTGTGACCTGAATTTATTTTGTTATAAAACCTGACCTGAACTAACATGGAGTCAAATATTTACATTTTTTTTCCTGTAGGAATATTACTCAGCCCAATGTTCCAGCACATGCTGGGAATATATATATATAGATATATATATCTATATATCTATATATATATAGATATCTTTAGTACATATATATAACGTCTTCAGTACATTCTTTTTTTTTTTTTTTTTTTTTTGCTTTTTGAGACAGGGTCTCGCGTTGTAGTTCAGGCTGGCCCTGAGCTCACTATGGTGCCCAGGCAAGCTGCCGCGAACTCAGCAATCCTCCTGTCTCTGCCTCCCGAGTGCTGGGATTACAGGCGTGAGCCACCACGTCCAGCATTGTGGTATGCGGTGTTGATCGTTGGTGGGCGTGTCTCCACGCCCAGCATTATATGTGGTTACTGGGGATCGAACTCAGGACCTTGCACTTGCGAGGCAGGCGCCGGAACCACTGAGCTAACCCTCCAGCCCTTCAGTACATTCTTAACATCTCTCAAACTGAGTTCTGTTTCAATGTCTTGCCCCATGAAATCACATAGATGAGGAGCCTTCAGAATGAACTTTTCCCTATGATTCAGTGAAAAAGTGAAAAAAAACTCCAGGATTTGAAGTATGTACTGTAAAACAAAGTAAATGATTCTAAGATATGATATATAATCACTACCACTAAAAGTAGAAACAGAATAAAAGTTAGAAGTGGAGAGGGGGAAAAAAAAGCATAGAGACTTAATTTTAAATATTTTAATACGTCTTTTCTTTTTCCCAATAAAATTCAGTTCCTCCACCTCCGTTCGCCTCTTGGACACCCTCCCTTCCAGGTACTGTGACTTCACATCCTAATGCAATCCTGGCTTTCCAGGGCTCCTCACGGTCCTCTGCCTGGAATTTTCTTCCATTTTGTTGCCTAACTGGTTCCACAGTTTCTCAAATCTGCTAAGTTCCTTACTTCTGGATTTCATATCTGTTGTTATCTTTTGGGTATATTTTCAAAAACTCTTCAAGAACAAATCTATAGATGGGAATTTTTATAAGATCCTACATCCCTGAAAGTGACTTTAATTTGCCTCTATTGAATCTGACCAATGATTTTATCCATAGAGCGAGAACAAGTTGCAGCGGTAAAAGGACTAAGGGTTGATAAAACCTTAGTCTGGTCCTTCAATTTCAAGATTCCAAATAACTTTTAACTCAAAACCTTTAGAACCATTGGCCTGGTTTGTTTGTTTTTATTTTTGTTTTGTTTTGTTTTGACACAGCATTGTTTACTAAATATCTGAGACCATGTTAGTCTTTCTTCCTTTGAAGATAAATTTAATCACTATGGAAGTCTTCAGAGTCTTCCTTAGCCTGCTAGTGTTCAGAAATTTTATAGACGTGCATGTAGATTCTAACACTCTTTCTCATTCTTTCTATTCAGCATCAAGTGTCATCTTTAAAATGAAGGCTTAGATGATGATTTTTATTGGTTTTGCTAATATTTAGCTTTTTATTACTCATTTGATAAAATTGTTTGCATCCCTTTTCTTGCTGATTTCATTTTGAAATCATTTGTACAGATATTAGATTCACAATTTGTGTTTAACATTTTTTCCCTAGATACTAAGGAATTTCTTGACTTTGTTTACTCATCTATCAAGTTTTCCAATGTTAAAAATTACATTTTGAAATTTTATCAACTTTTAGTCCTTTTACCACTGCAACCTGTTTTCACTCTATGGATAAAATAACTGGTCCAATTTGCCCCCATAAAACAAGTTTAAATTATTATTATTATTATTTTATTT
>PVIC010015632.1:0-18326 GCA_004025085.1 Thryonomys swinderianus
AGTCATCCTGTATCCTGGAACTTTGACAAGCTTGTTAATTCCAGTAGCTGTTTTGTAGACCGAATAGATTTTCTACATAGAGAATTAATTCATCTAAAAAAAAGTTATATTAGTTTCTTTTTCAGGTAGAGCATATTTTTTCTCTTGGTTTGTTGTATTGTCTAGGTCTTTCAGTAAAATATTATAGAAAAATAAGGATGAGAAATAGCCTTTCTTGGAATCTTACAGGAAAAGTATTCATTCTTTAACTTTGTGTTGCTTATAGACTTTTCAGAGATGCTTTTATTGGATTGAGAAGGTTCTCTTTTAGTAAGATTTTTTTTTTTTTTAGTTTAGTTTTTTTTTTTTTTTGAGAACAGGGTCTTGCTTTGTTGTTCAGGCTGGCCCTGAGCTCACTATGTAGCCCAGGCAAGCCTCGAAATCACAGTACCTGCCTCTGCCTCCTGAGTGCTGGAATTATAGACATGAGCTACCATACCCGGCAATATGATAAGAATTTTTATCAGAAATTGATGCTAGTTTGTACTTGATTATGGGCTTCTATTGAGATAATTGTAGTTTTTCTTATCTAGTTTATGAATATCCTGAAGTAATTTATTTTTTAAATTTTTAAATTTGAATCTTTGTTGGTACATTACATATACACATCATGATCACACACAATATTGAGAATTTCTACCGATATATATGACACAATTTAATTCTCATTTTTCCCATTCCCCTACCCACCCTATAACCCCCCACCCCCTATATACATAAGCTTTGTTTCCCTTTTGTAATTGCCATCGTATTTTTTCTTCCCCTTGTTATTTACCCATGTACCACATTTTCCTTTGTATATTTTGTATTTCACAATATCTACCAAATATACTAGAGTTCAATTTAATGAAGCTTGTATGTTAAGGACAAACCCCATTTGGCCATAATATACTCTTATTTTATGTAGGCTAGGATTTAATTTTCCAAGATTATTTTTATAGCTATATTCGTGAAGGATATTAGTGGTAGTTTTCCTTCTAATGTAAAATCAGGTTTAATATCATAATAATGCTGAACTTCTCTCTTTAATTTTCTGGAAGAATTTGGAATTGTTATTGCTTCCTTTTAAATCTTTAAGGAATCAGTCTAACATTCTATTTATGGGAAAGTTTTTATGTATAAATTCACTTTTTAAAAATAGGTATATGGCTATGGTTATTCAGAATATGTTGCCTTCTTTCATAATTTTTTTTTTTTTGAGACAGGGTCTCACTTTGTAGTTCAGGCTGGCCCTGAGCTCACTATCTAGCCCAGGCAAGCCTGGAACTCAGCAATCCTCCTGTCTCTTCCTCCCGAGTGCTGAGATTACAGGCGTGAGCCACCACACCCAGCACTGTGGTATTGATTGCTGGTGGGCGTGAGTCACCATGCCCAGCATTGTATGTGGTTACCGGGGATCAAACTCGGGACCTTGCACTTGTGAGGCAGGCGTCGGAACCACTGAGCTAACCCTCTGGCCCTTCATAATTTTTTTAAGCCTTAGTCCATTTCATCAAAGTTGTCAGATTTATTGGCATAGAGATTTTTATAATATTCCCTTATCATAACTTGAGTATCTGGAGGGTTCATATTATTATTACCTTTCTCATTCTTGATATTAGTAAAATGTCTCTTTTGTCATTATTTCCTGTTTCTTAATGTAGACACTACTCAAGCAACATCCAAAATGTTTTGATATATCATATTTTCATTTTACTTGATTCAAACTCCCTTTTAATTATTCTCTTGATTCCTTCTGTGACACAGTGGTTATTTAGAAGTGTGGTACTCAATTTCCAAGTATTTGGGAATTTTCTAGAGAGTTAATTGTTGATTTTAATCAAGCTATATTGTAGTGTAAATCTCTTCATCTTTTTAAATTAGCTTTCAGAGGTGAAGAACATATGGCATGTGTACCATAGTAGTAGGTCCATTGAAAGCTCTAAAAGTTTCATCCTCACTGGCCTACAATATAGTACAACTTGGCATATGTTCTAAGTGAAAAAAATGTATATTATTCTATTTTAAAATGGGATGTTTTATTAACTTGTCAGGACTGCTGTAACAAAATGTCACAAATCTCTTGCCTTAATTAATAGGCAATTATTTTCCCATAAATTAAAAATAAAGTTTAGAAAGTATTTTCTGTTCTGGAGTCTGGAAGTCTGAGATTGGCAGGTTTCATTTCTCCCAAGGATTCTCAATTTTCAGATATTCATATGACTTCTTTCTGCATGTGCAACCCTAATGTGTCTTTCTTATTGTAAAGGACACCAGTCGCATTAGATTAAGGCCAAGCCCCTACAACCTCACTTATTTCTAAGTCTCTAACTCCCGACGCAGTCACACTGGAGGTTAGGTCTTCAACATACCAATTTTAGAGTAATTAAGTCAGTCTGCATGAAGTATACTATGAATGCTATTCGTTAGGTCAAATTGTTGTACTGGGAGGTTATATTATATCCAGACTATTACTTTGATTAGTATATAAACTTTTTCTCATCCTATTATTTTTAACTTTTTTGTGAAAAGTCACAAATACTTGTTTAAAATTAAGTTTATTGGTACATTTTAGGTACATTATGATTACATTCATCATTGGAAATATATCTTGGTTCTTGTTTTTCCCTATGGCCCTACCCCCTTTCCACTCCTCCACCCCTCCCTATTTACAAAAACTTTTTTCTGTTTTTTCTTCTTTTCTATTTTTCTTTGCCTTCTTTCTTTTCCCCCACCCCTTCCTTAGTTCTCTTTCCCCTTCGAACTTTTTATTCCTATTCCTCATTATCTATTATACGCGTTGTTCCTCATTTATACTTCCAGTTTCTCAGACCAGAGAAACTATTTGATCATTTATATATGTATGCCCTATTTATTTCACTGAAGAGGATGGCCTCAATGTGTATCCAACAACCCAAATGCCCATCAACTGGTGACTGGATAAAGAAGATGTAAGGTTTTTTTTTTTTTTCATATATAAAATGGAGTTTTATTAACTTTGTAAAGCTGTTAATGTCTGTTTCTCATAGACATCATTTAAATGTTTGTTAATACCCATGAAGCCATCTGGGCCTCACATTCTCTCATCTTGTTTTGTCTAAGTCAAATCCAACTGTTTCAGAACTTTGTTTGGCATGTGTAGAACTTTATAGTAAACATTATGGATACTGTTAGGCTTATAGTTTCATCTTGCTTTTGTTTTTCATCTTCTCTTTGCTTTGTCTTTTCTCCTCATCAGCCCTCTTTTAGGTTCTTTTAAAGTTCTGCTTTATGTTTTGTGATTTTTTTAGAATTGTACTATTTTTATTTAAAATTGTATTTTTGTTGTCTCATTAGCTGTAATTCTTCATTTTTTTTTTTTAGTTAGAGCTTCAATGTTTATAGTATGTATCTTTTTTTTTTTTTTTTTGAGACAGGGTCTCGCTTTGTAGTTCAGGCTAGCCCTGGGCTCACTATGTAGCCCAGTCAAGCCTCAGACTCACAGCAATCCTCCTGCCTCTGCCTTCCGAGTGCTGTTATTACAGGCATGAGCCACCATGGCCAGCACTGTGCTATGTGGTACCAGTGATCAAACTTGGGACCTTGGCTTGTAAGGCAGATGCTGGAACTACTAAGCTAAATCCCTCACCCTATAGTATGTATCTTTTACTTATCCTGATCTTCTAGTAATAATTAAAAACTTCAAATAAGAAACATATAGCTTCCTTTGTGCCATCCTTACCTTTGAACTACTATTGTCATACTTTATACTTTTACTTGTTATATAAATTATAATTTAAGTAGGATTGGTTTAAGGAAATGAATACAAACATTTTTATATTTATATATAGAAAAATCTTTATTAACTGCAAATTATCTTTTCCAGACTTAAATATTGAGAAATTCGTATTTATTTTCAATACAACTACTGTTTCTCCTACTCTGTCCTTTGAATGGATTCTTATTTCCAGGTCGTATCATTTTTACCTCTAACCTGAAAAGCTTTATTTAATATGTCTTACAGTGTAATTCTGCTTATAACAAATTTTTACATGCTTTACCTTTCCTTAAAAGTATTTTTCTTTTGCTTCTTTTAAGATACTTTCACTAGTTATTGAATTCTACATAATAGGTTTTAGTTTCCACATCTGAAGATGTTGGTCCATTGTCTTTAACTTTCATTCCTTCCAATAAAATAGCTAGTACAATCCTTATCTTTGTCATTCTATATATAACATCTTTTTGGGGGGTTCCCCAGTAAGTATTTTGTCTTTGTTACTGGTTTTGAGAAACTGGATTTAATTGGCGGAATTCTTTTCATGTTTGTTGTGCTTAAGTTTTCTTGAACTTTTTTGGATTTATATATTTAGATTTTTATTATATTTGGCAAAAATTTTTTCTACCTACTTACCTACTTATCTACTTCAGGTAATTTGGTTACATATATACAAAACCACTTTAAGTTGTCTCTTAACCCAAGCCCAATTTTCCTTTTTTTTTTTTTTTTTTGTACCAGGGATCGAACTTAGGACCTAGTGTTTGTGAGGCAGGCAGTAGAACCATTTAGCTAAATTCCCAGCCCAGTGTTCCTTATTTTTAATTTCTTTTTTCTTTGCCCGTTTTTTATTTTGAGTAGTTTTTATTGGTATATCTTCAAGTTTACTATCTTTTATTTTGTAATATATTATGTGTACTAATTATTTCCAATGTATTTTACATCCTGTATATTATAGTTTTTATTTCTAGAAATTTGATTTTGGGTCTTTTTGTATCTTCTGTGTCTTAACTTTCTGAACATACAGATTATAAGGTTAACCATTCAATTTTTGTTCAATGAGTCTAATATGTATGGTTTCACAGGACTGATTTTTCTGATCATTTTGTATAATATATTCTTGTGAGTTTCATCTTGGAGATATATATGTATATATAATATATTTTATTATGTAATATATATTATATATGTTATATATTATATATGTAATATATATTATATATATTATATATGTATTATTCCTGAAATATTCTTGAATTTAGTTCATAGTTACAGTTAAATTACTTGGAATTATTTAATCCTTTTAAGCATGGCTTTTAAGATTTGATAGGTGAGATCAGAACTGTATTTAGCATAGGGCTCATTCTTCCTTACCACCGAGGTACAACTGAATGTCTTAAGAAATTGTGAGTAATCCAAACCCATAGGGACCAAATTATTTTGTAATATTAACACAAGATAAAACTATTTAGTAAATAATTCAACAACATCCATATCACATATTCCAGATACAGGATTTTGGATATTTTACAGGTTTGAACCCTCGATAGCACTGCTTTCAAGACTGGATGTCCTCAGACAGATAACCATATGTATGAGTTCATTTCTATCATTACAAGTTTTACATCAGTGTTCTTTCTCTTAGGTCCTCATGTGCGATACATCCCAAAGCCTGAGAACAGGCCCTGCTCCATCACTGACTCCATCAGACGCTTCCCCACAGAGGAGGCCACGGAGGGGAATGCCACCAGCCCACCACAGAACCCACCCACCAACCTCACTGTGGTCACTGTGGAAGGGTGCCCCTCATTTGTCATCTTGGACTGGGAAAAGCCATTAAATGACACCGTCACTGGTAAGGTCATGGCATAAGGGACTTATTGCTATGGTGGGGAGCTTATATAACATGATGCTCTGAGAGTGAGGTACGGAACACGTGGGGCTTCTCTTAGGAGAAGGAAGTCTAAGAAGTGTTCTGCTGTTTTATGGCTCATTTCATAGGTGTCGCAGGTTGGGAAAAGTTTATCCCGCTATTGTTGATGATATTTATATTAGTTTTCCTTTAACCAATCCTACTTAAATTGACCGCCCAGAACTTTTAGGCAAGCTAAATTTTAATTGTCATCAGAAACATTTTTTAAAAAATCCATTGCTGGGTAATTTTCTGCTTATGTCAGAAAATTTTGCTGGGCGTGGTAGCTCACGCCTGTAATTCCAGCACTTGGGAGGCAGAGGCAGGAGGGTTGCTGAGTTCCAGGCTTGCCTGGACTACATAGTGAGCTCAGGACCAATCTGAACTACAAAGCAAGACCCTGTCTCAAAAAAAAATTTTATTTTTGATTCCCACTATCCATATAATTTCTAAAAAGGACGGTGAAAAGTAAGAAACCAGGAGTCATTCTTTGAATTTGTCATGTGACAATTTACTCTTCCATAGTGAGCAGGATAGTGAAACAAGAGAAGAAACAAAAGACTCTCAGCCTAAATCAGGTAACCTCAGATAGCTTGAGCTCTTGAGGTTCCTGTTCCCAGGTCCCTGCCATATACCTGGTGTGGGGAATAAAGGGGCTAAAGAAGACACTGTTAGGAGTAAGAGAGGAGCAGTCCATAAGGTAAGGTGAAAGAATTCAGAATCTGCCAGAAGTATTTTCTACTGTGAATAAAAGGGAAATAGCAGCTATATCTCTCGACAAAGCCACACGATGTAGGTAATTTTCATGCAAGCAACAAACCTTAGTTTGGCTGGCTTTTGTGAGTGGCCTTTCTTATGCAAAATAGCCTCTGCTCTGAGAAAGAACCATCTTGGTTCCTGTGTACCCAGAGAGCTGCCTAGTCTTGCTTCTTTACTTGGAACTGTATCAGTTTACCATTCCAAATCTAAAAAGGAATGAGCATGGTTATCTATAATGTATTCAAACATTCAAAAATCATTACCCTTATACTTTGATAATAAGTAGTTCCTATGCTAATCTGAGGTTTAGTTTCATTAAAGCCCCCAAAAAATCCACAAAATTTCTTTTTCTTTTTTTCTATAAAATTTCTTTTGCCCTGAAGACACTGGATATCTAGCTGGGATTGGTTAATCTTATACATCTAACCTACAACATATTTATATGGATATTATCAGATTTATCTTCTCAAAGATACAAGATTTTCTCTTCTAAATTCATCTGTAATAACTTTAAAAATCTATAGAAGTGTGTAATTTGAAGACTATGAAGAACATATTTTATACATCTTATACTTTATACATCTAACTAAATGCTTTTATAATGTTGTTACTACATGTTAATGGGCTCCTTGGGATCTTTCACAAAATATAAGATTTATGATGAATTTTATGGACAAGGATCACATCTCTTTAGCCCAAATATTTCCTAAGTAGAAGTTCATCTTTAACTGTTGTTTCTTTAATCTATGTTTTAGCATCAGACCCTAATGATCTGTTGTAGTTTTCCCAGTTTCAGTTTACTGTTATGTTAAATACCACTTGGTTTCAAATATACTTGTTTTACAAAGCAGCAGCTTAGATAGTACAGGAATTAATTTTTGTGAAACTAGAACTGGTACTTTAATAAGGGATTAAGAAAAATAAAAAGAGCATGAAAAATGAACTGTAGCCCTCATGTCTGGAATTGACTTCTGCCAGTAATTTTTTAATTTGACAAGCACATATTCCCCTCTAGTGAATACATTCCAATTCAGTTGCTCTTGCATGTCCCTTCTATATACAAGTAGAAATATGTACAGTAAAAAGTTGATCATAGTTTGAGGCCTTGAACAACTTAAAGTTAAGTTAGTTTTGGCATTGCCATATTACAAAGGCATGTTATTAATTGTGTCATATTCCAAGAGCATGTTGATGTATATTTATTTCAAATGCTGGCTAGATTTTAGATGTGCAACTTTGATACATAAGTAGCCTTTGTTAACGTGTTTCCTTATCTGTTACAATAGTAATGATTCCCATCATTATCAATGTATTCTAAGGTTAAAAAAAGGCAGTTTGAGTATACAAATAATTATTAAATTAATGTTTGTCAATAGACCAATAGTAGAACCAATCTTTATGTTTGTAGATTTATGGAAATATATCACTTTAAAGAATTAAAAATGGGTCTGGTATAGTGGACAATGACTATAATTCCAGCACTTGAGAGGCTGAGGCAGGAAAAGCATCACAGTTTGGGCTAGGCTGATGTACATAGTGAGTTCAAGAACAGTCTGAACTATATAGTGAGACTCTGTCTTAAAAAAAACCCCAAAATATTAAAATTAAATATAAATTTATAAAGCACAAGACAAGCATACACACATTCAAAAGCTAGAATTTTGAGAGGAATTCTAAATATTTTTAAAGTAAACTAGATCCATTTGGAAAACTCAGATCTTCCAGAGGAAAATATTATTAACTTTAAAAATTTGAGTCAAATGAAGATTAGAGACATTCACTACAAGTGTCAAACAGTAAATCTACAGGTAAGTATTAAGAAGGACCATCAAACAGTTGATGAGGAATTCCCCAAGCCAAAATATATTTTAAAAGTGGTTCATTTGATATAGAATTAACTAGGAGTTTATATAAATTGTTCTTTTGGTGACCGAGCAGCACTTGCATCTTTCCAGTTGAAAACTTTAAAATTTTTTGTGAACCAATTTTTAAAACACAATTTGGAGATAAAGACAATAAAAGCAACAGCAGTTATAAAAGGCCACATATTTAGCAAAAATCATGTGTTCCTGATTTAATCTCTACAAACAATACTGTGAAGAGATATTATTGATGTATTACAGATGAGGAGACTGAAAATAAATTCAGCTGGGTTTGACTCTTTCCATTAAGCCAAGTGGTTTCCATTTTTTAAAAATGCAATTCGCTTACATCTTTTTTTCTAGAAAATATCCCTTAACAGCTGAGGAAAAGATATAAAATGAACAATTCTGAACTGATCTGTCCTCCCTGTTTCCATGCTCTTCTAGAATAAAGAGCCAAAGACAGAGGAAAGAGGTTAGGAGCAAACAGGAGTGAATAACTTACTCAGTTAATTATCAGGCATTAATAACAGATGCAGTGATAGTGTCTAGATAATGTTTGCTGTTTTCTGGCTTAAATTTGATTTTCAGAAAGATAGTTATATTAAATTGTTCTGAAAAATCATTTTCCTTTTTGCTTTTTAAAATAAACTGTTAAAAGTCCTTCCTAAATTAAAATTAGAAATTTTAAGCTTACCTCGTTATAGAAAATTATCAAGGTAGTATAACTTATATAAGCAATAGGTACAAAATCGTCCTAACTCTATAGATCCAAATAATGAATCATAAAAAAACTGATGATTATTTGGTTAACTGTTATTTGTTGATGTAGTTTTCTAAAAAAGCTCAAAATTTTATAGCTGTATCACATACTCAGTGAGCTCTTCCTCAGCCCACATTATTAACCCTGTAGATTAAGAAACAGCTTCTACACAAGGATTCACCCCTCACATAATGCTTTCACCAAACTGGGCTTCCAGGTGGTGATAGACTATCTTTCTTACCTAACATCATCACAGGTTATGTATCTAAATCAATACATAAGGGTTTTTACCAGGCCTTCCTCTGCTCTGGTAAAGGAAAAGAAGAAATGGCCATTAATGTTTTGGTGACTTTTATCAAGTGGGTTGACTATTCCCATCTGCAAATTGATAACATATAAGATCGACATATCTCTAGTACTGCAATTTCAAATGGTCACTTTTATATAAATGGCTACATTACACTATTAGCTACAAGAGCCATTAAGTCAATTAGGACATGACAATTATTCTTTTCTTTTTCATTTTTCAGAATATGAAGTTATATCCAGAGAAAATGGGTCCTTCAGTGGGAAGAATAAGTCCATTCAAATTACAAATCAAACTTTCTCCACGGTAGAAAATCTGAAACCAGACACGAGGTAAGCCTCAGTTCTGTCTGAGAGTAAAAAAGTCATAACCAAGACAAAGAAAGGGAATTATCTCATCTTCTCTCTTAAGAGAGTTTATGTACCACTCTAGCTTTCTCTGTGGTACGAGATACCTCTGAAAATGTGATTTTGAAAATATGCAAATTACAAAAGGACCAAAAAAAGGCCTTGTAAGTTAGCAACATAATATCAAATGTCAATACCGAGGGTCGGAGGGTTAGCTCAGTGGTTCCGGCGCCTGCCTCACAAGCGCAAGGTCCTGAGTTTGATCCCCGGTAACCACATATAATGCTGGGCGTGGAGATTCGTGCCCACCAACAATCAACACCGCATACCACAATGCCGGGCGTGGTGGCTCACGCCTGTCATCCCAGCACTCGGGAGGCAGAGACAGGAGGATTGCTGAGTTCGCGACGGCTTGCCTGGGCACCATAGTAAGCTCAGGGCCAGGCTGAACTACAGAGCGAGACCCTGTCTCAAAAAGCAAAAAAAAAAAAAAGTCAATACCGAATCGCACAATTTAGAGACTATGTAGGCCAGAAAAAACTAAAATGTGAATGATGTAAATTATTCTGAAGCACTGAAGAATTTGCCTTTCCTGCTAGAAGAGGACAAAGAAAGAGAAGCCGTGTGACAAAATTTGTGTAGTTTTAGTAGTAATACTTTAAATAACTATATTATAGTTCCACATATAGCAATTCTTTGCTTTGGGGACATTTTATCATCCAAAAATTGAGTCTAGAGTTTTAAAAATGGACTTGCATACTTTTTTTTGAGGGAGACTTTTCAAGGTCTTTGTAGTGAGCTATATCCCCCACTCTTTTATTTTTTAGTTTAAGTCAAGGCCTTACTTGGTTACTAAGTTGCCCAGGCTGAGCTCCAGCTTTGAGTCTTCCTGCCTGAGCCTCCCAGAGTACTGTGCTAGAGGGATGTGTTCGCAAACCTCACTGAGTTATTTTTAACATTGTTCTAATAATAAATAACCTTTTAAGGTGTCTCTTATTATACACGGATCCCAGTTATTCATAACATCGTATAGTTCTGATCTATTTTTTTTTTTTTTGTCTTTTTGTTTTTTTGAGACAGGGTCTCACTTTGTAGTTCGGGCTGGCTCTGAGCTCACTATGTAGCCTAGGCAAGCTTCGAACTCAGCAATCCTCCTGTCTCTGCCTCCCAAGTGCTGGGATTACAGGTGTGAGCCACCACGCCCGGCTGTTCTGATCCATTTTTAAATCTAAAGCACACAATATTTTATCAGTTTATTTTATTATTTAGAAAACTAAGGGATTTGCAGGAAAATGAGTACTCCCTTAAGTTTCATTTATCAGACCTCTCATTGTTATCAGTCGACTGAATCAAATTAATGACCCTCAGAAAAGTCTATTTTAACTCTGGCATAAAGGGATTCTTCTAATCCATTTAAGGAAAAGAAGCATCTAATTCATTATAGATGGTTTACTGTGCATAAATGTTAGTCCTATGCTGTAAAAATAACTTTTACCACAAATGCTGTTTCTTAGCATTTTTTTAGTTTTTAACTTTTTAAAATTTCATTATCTGTAAATTTTCTTTAAAAGATTTAAATTGGCTAAAATATGTACATATTTTAGTAAAAACCCACTTTATGGTCCTGGTTGTTTCCTTACCAAATTAGAGAGAGACAGAGCCCAAATTTACTATAATACATTTTTAGACAAAAGAAAGAAAAAATTTATTTTGTCTTTTTAATAGATACATGTGAGCTTATAAAACTTGGCTGGTTCTTTTTGTTTGTTTGTTTGTTTTCTTTTTATTCTGCTTAATAAAAAGTGGCTTATGCCAGGCGTGGTGGCTCACGCCTATAATCCCAGCACTTGGGAGGCAGAGGCAGGAGGATTGCTGAGTTCAAGGCTTGCCTGAGCTACATAGTGAGCTCAGAGCCAGCCTGAACTACAAAGCGAGACCCTGTCTCAAAAAAAAAAAAGTGGCTTGTGTAATACAATTTTTAATGAAGAGTACCCATTTCTACATATGCATTGTGTTCCTTTTCTGATCACACTCTTGAGCTCCTGGGCAGGTGCCATGCTTTCTCAAGTTTGTAGGCACACTGCTGTGTATACCCTTGACATTTAATACATATTAGCTAATTGAAAATGCAAACCTTTTACAAACAAATTGACTTTAATATGTCACCAGAAAGATTGTGTTCTACATTTTTAATTGATTTTATTGCTGCATTATATATAATATATATTTAATATAATATATATATCAATATATGCTGATGTATATAGGGGACGGAAGTTGTAGGGTAGGCAGGGGAATGGGAAAAAATGAGAGGTAATGTCATACACTGTTACAGATTTTCAATGTTGATTGTGATCATGTCAGATATATGTATATATATATATATTATCTAAAATATATATATTATATAAATATATATAATATATAATGCAGCAATAAAATCAATTAAAAATGTAGAAAATCTTTCTGGTGACATATTAAGGTCGATTTGTTTGTAAAAGGTTTGCATTTTCAATTAGCTAATATATATTAAATGTCAAGGGTATACACAGAAGTGTGCCTGTGTTGTGTCTACAAACTTGAGAAAGCATGGCACCTGCCCAGGAGCTCAAGACAAGCAGAGAAGGAGCTAATAACCAAGTACCTACTCTACCCGGAGTGGTGGAAGTATGCCAAAAGTCAGAGGGGAGCACAGAGTAAACGGCAATCCAGAGTCTGCGAAGCTAGGAAAATGTCCTGGAAAAGGTGACGTCAAGGCTGAGATTGGCAGATGAGCAGAAGAGAACTAGCTGGGTGACTGTTGTAGGCACCGGGTCACCACAAAGGTAGCATGATGCCCACTGCCAGGTCAGTGCCTGTCCGCAGCTGCAGTGGGCTGTGGTCATATGTGTGCACAAGGAAGCAGAACCATAACTTTCAGTCAAGTAAGGCAACAAAATTGGTCAACACAGGAAAACTCCATTGCTCGAGCATCCATTTTTTTTCACTTTTCACCCTTATAGAAAAGTAGAAGTGTTGTTATCAGAATCAATCGGTGTCTACCTAGGAATTACTTTCCATTTATTTTCTTTCACTCTTGTCCCCCAGTCACCCAGGTTCACGAATCCTCTCTGTCTTTTGGCCCTCATTGAACTAAAAGAAAAATTTTATGAGGAGGTTTTCCAACCTGGAGCAACCTATTTTGTCTGTAAGATCACTGGTTATTTTTAATTTTGATAAGGTTCAACAAGCCATAGACCTTACACCAGTGCATACAGGGATAGGCAGTGTGCTGGTCTCTGAGTCTCTTCTAGCTCATAAACTATGACAGCTCAAGCCATGTACCAAGACAGTGACCAAACTGGAACTGAAAATAAAACTAAAATATGTGTCAGCCCCATAACAGAGTTTTCCAAATAAACTTTATTTTGAATTCTGCAATATGTAGTCTATTTTCAGATAAATTGTTTTTAATACATTTTGACAATTCATTCATGGGCTGCGTTCTTCCTGATGAGCTGATTGACAGTACAGGGGGACACAACCAATGACATTACTCTTCAGTTCCAGGAAGCCCACTTCTCTCCTTTCTTTACTGAAAACCTGAAGAATCCTTTGTGTGTGCCAGCCTCTCTATGGGCCAACAATTTCCTATGGAAAATGTGCTCTGTCTGGTGATTAAGATAAATCAAATGCACTTCATCGGCCCAAGTACATTTACTGACCTCAGTTGGCTCGGGAGGTTTCTGGAGGACAATTCTTTCTGTAGGACTCAAACCTGCCACAGTGGCAGCAGCGATTGTTTGGGACTCTTTGTTTATGTTGTTGGATTTAATAAAATGTTGGCACTGAAGATTAGCTGGAATAGAAGTAGTAACTTTTTATAAACTCTAAATCTGGCTGAAGGAAACAGGCATGTGGAATAGCCATTAAAGCCCTTTCACAGTGTTTTTGTGAAATTCTGGTTTCTGGAAATTCTGTATTAACTTCTCAGTGTCTCTTCTCATCTTGTGAGCTTTGTAGAACTGAAATAAGCTGCCAAAGTATCAGCGTTTATTTAGTTTTATTGTAGGTATGGGGAGCAGAAGATCAATTTCTTCCTTGTTAAAGAAGAAAGAAATTGAGTCGATAGCTCAGTTTTAGGAGCATAGAACTCTGCTAGGCTGTACTGACATCAGTTCTTCCTCTCATATGACTGCATACTTTTTATTACATTTCCTTTGACTTCCTTAATCTCTATGGAAAGAGCAGGAGAAGTCATGGCAACACTACAGAAGTAAAGTGCAGCTCAACTCTGGGTCTGGAAATGGGGGACCCAAAAGATATGTCTTAGAGCATAGCAAGCCATTGGTTTCTGAGTTCCTATGACTGCTAAATCCCCGTTCTTCCTTTCATGAGATGAGGTTCTTGCTATGTTGCTTATATTAGCCTCCCATGTCAAGTAACTGGGATTGTGGGTGTTGGCCACTCCTCTAGTTCTGTGACCCCAGTTTAGGCTTGCTTGGTGTTCTTTTTGTTCAGCTCTGCCCTCAGTTCCTTAACTATATTCCAAAATCTATACAATAACTTTGCATGTCCCAGGTACTCAAAAATGCTTAATATAGTCCTCCAATATTCTTGAAGATGCACTTTCTCAGACTGATTGACTGTATTTCCTAGACCTTTTGAGTGCCCCTTAATATTTTTTTCTTCTTATCCATTTCTTTTCATCTGATGGAAACCTCACCTGACTGAAACTCAAATATTACAAGACTACAGTAGAGGTAAAATCACCAAGTCAAGTCAAACCAGTGAGCAGCTACAGGGCGGGCTTTTTATATATAAAAAGTGGGTGGCTTGAGGTTGATAAGGCTTTTGTTAAAGCAGTATTCTAAATGTAGGGACTACGTAGCAAAAAGAGTTCGTCAAACAATGAAAACTGTAATTCAGAACTTTACATTTTGGGAAAGAACAGAGGAAAAAGGTTCTAAAAAGGAGCAAAGTGGAAGAAGGAATGATAGAGAGAAACATCCTTTCCAACTACCTAACCACCCATGAGCTCCACCTCCACCCCACCATGAAGCCATTAGTTTGAGATTAGATCCTGTACAGTAGGTATCATCCAGCTCTGACAGTTTAGCTCAGGAACCATGGGTTGACCTTTCTGAAACTTTAGACTTACTTTTTTTTTTTTTTTTTTGAGACAGGGTTTTACTTTGTAGTTCTAGCTGGCCCTAAACTCACTATGTAGCCCAGGCAATCCTGGAACTCAGCAATCCTCCTGCCTCTGCCTCCCGAGTACTGGGATTACAGGCTTGAGCCACCACGCCCTGCACTGTGGTATATGGTACTGATTGCCAGTGGGCAAGAGTCACCACACCCAGTATTGTTGTATGTGTCTACTGGGGATTGAACCAGGGTCCTTGTGCTTGCTAGGCAGGATTGGAACCACTGAGCTAAATCTCTGGCCCAAGACTTTCACTTTTTTTTTTTTTTTTTTTTGAGACAGGGTCTCGCTTTGTAGTTCAGGCTGGCCCCGAGCTCACTATGTTGCCCAGGCAAGCCTCGAAATCAGCAATCCTCCTGTCTCTGCCTCCCAAGTGCTGGGATGACAGGCGTGAGCCACCATGCCCGGCACAAGACTTTCACTTTTAATTAAAACATTATTGTTATTGATATGAGACTTTTGTAGTTGCTTTCAAACTTGGTCTCAAATTATTCCCTTTGTTCTTTTCCCTTTCAGGATAACTAGAACTTTATCTCAACTTTTCATTAAATTGTGACTTTATTTTCTTTGTCTAAGGAGGTATAGGCAGAAAGATATACCCAATAAAATTTAAAGGTTCTTAACAATTCAATGGTGGTGACCTTATCATGACTAAGTAAAATGCAAGTAGGTTGAAAGTAAAGAATTACACATTTGAGAAGTCTATGGGAGTGTTTGTCAAATTCCTCAATAAGAATCCATTTTTTAAAAAATCCCATGAAGATAGTACAATACTAGCAAGTGTTTATAATCACTATGTAACGGGCATCTTTTATTTGTAGTACTTCATTTAATCATCATCTAAAACTCACAGATGTTTATATCCTTCTGACATTATAATGACATAGTATGTTTACAAGTCATGTTATTAGCCTCATTTTTATGTATGAGAAACCAAGGCTCAGAAAGTTTCACTACAGTACCTTAAAATCACGTATTGGTAAGCCTATCTTTCTGCCTACTGATCCCACAGATGCTGGATGACTGCTGGATCATACCGCCTCCTACCTGGCGTGTACGGGAAGATTATTTCTGTAGGGATTCATACCTATCTATGCGTGGCATTCTGAGAGGGGTATTATTTTACACCAAACTTGTCCTTGATGAGATTATTTTCATCTGGATTGTATTCCATTAGGATATTCTTTTCTAAATGGACCTTGTAAGTGGCTTTGTAACTTTCATTTCTTTCTAGGAATGTTTTATTTTGTTCAAGTTTCTATGAAGACTGCTTATACTCCTGAATATAACCTAGAGTTTAATCTCTATGGGTGAGGTATTGAGACAATGGAAATTGATTCCAGTGGTGTTAGACAGGTGGGACCTTTGCAAAGTGGTGAGGATTAGGTAAGACCTTTATGGTGATTCTCCCATGATTGAATCCAAGTGGATTTATATCCACTAGGCACGCTGTCTCTTGTCATGTGATGCTCTCTGTTCTACCTCAGGACTGTTAGCAAGAATGTTATCGCCAGATGGGGCCCCTAAATCATGTACCTCCAAAACCATGAGACTCCTTAAAGAAGTCTACCTTGGGTATTTTGTAGTAGTGACAAAAACCAGGCTTAACCACTTGACCAGGCCTCCAGCTTAAAATAGAGTTAAAACTCAAACACTACAAAAGGAGTTCCTTTTTTTTTTATTACTTTAGCTTAATTTCTTCAGTTAATTAAATCTGTAGTTCCAGACTGAATATTTCTCAAAATGGTCAGATATTCAAGTCATCTTTTTATCCTCTGTAGTTGTGTATATTAACATCACCTCTGAAATTCCCTACCATTGTCTTTTGCCTATGTCAACCCTAACTCCCACAACCATGTCTTCCTTGTTTCACCTCTTTTACTTTGTGGCTTCTGGAAAAACATAATTTGAGAAAGTTATGGGAGGCAGTATTTTTTTAGTCTCTACATGTTCTAAAAGACCATGCTTTGACACTACTGTTCATCTGAAAATAGTTTCAGGATAAAATGAAGACTTTTGAAGGCATTATTGCTTTTGAGGTTTTTCCTAATTTCCATTGTTCTTGTTAAAAAGTCAAACAAATACCATTCTGATTCTAGAACTTTGAATGGGACCTAATGTTTCATTCTGTCTTTAGAACATTTGTCTCCTACTATTTTGAAATCTTGCAACTTCTGTAATACTATTTTATTTTATTGCTTTGTACGAAGTAGCCCTTTTCAACTGGGAAACCTATCTTAAATTCTGAGAAACTTCTTATACTGTACAATTTCTGGAACAATCTTCGACTATACTTTCCTCGTTTTCTCTTCTAGAATTCCTACTGGTTGAGTATTGTATTCTCTGGAATAATCCAATTTCTTTACATGCTTTCATTTCATATCTCTATTTGCAGAATGTTTTCAAATTTATAACTTGTACTTTCACTTCTAGTTTCTATGTACAATCCATATTTCCTCTTGAGACACAAACTTATGCTATCATTCATCTTGTGAGAAAGTACTTTTTGGGAAAGATTTTGGGAAAAAAGAAATGTTTTTTAGGCTTTAATTAGATAAGACTGTCCTCATATTAATTAAACTATTTTAAATTATTTCAAAATCTGTCAAGTACCATAAAATGCTGCAAAAAACTGTAGTTTATTTGTGGCCATACTACAAATAGAGCTTATGTGTAAATAACTGTGAAATAAAGAAACAGGGAGATTATTTCATTAGCCAGTTTGGGCCTTGTCCCAGGGTTGTCTGCAACAGTCTGGGATGAATGTGGAAATGTGTTCCCACTTGAATCTGATTTTTTTTTCCCCTCCCATTTTCTTCAGTTCACCATTTTTGTAAGATTTCTCTTTAGTAGTTTATTTTCTTCTGAAGTCCTTAGAAAGAATGGAAACTTTCATGTGAAAACACTACACATGTGTTTAAATGAATGGCATAGGAATTTCTTAACAATATTTTCTTTGATAAAGATGGTGGCACATTATACCAGTTGTTCAGTTTACAAAATGTTTTCTTTCACATTCATGCATTAAAAATCCTCTAAGGAAAGATAAGTTTTAATCTCCATTCACTAAGTTTTAAATTTTGGAGAAGCAATGATAGTAATAGTGCAATAGTTATGAGCTTCAAATTTTCTGTTGAAAATTAGAATAGTATTTATCACAAGTTTGTTGTATTACTTTATACTATACATGCAGACTGAATGTCCTATATATGCCTGACAACATAGTGCTTCAAAAGTACTTGCCATTGTTGTAATACTAGGACCTGTCTTCTTATACTACATTCAAGCAGTGTTATGATGTAATGTCGTGATTAAGAAAGTCTCTCCTCTGAACCCAAGAAAATCCTTTATTGGGCTGGAGATTTAGCTCAGTGGTTTCCTTGCCTGGCTAGCAAGCACAAGGTTCCTGGTTTGATCTC
>PVIC010015632.1:18426-35053 GCA_004025085.1 Thryonomys swinderianus
TGTTTTGTTTTGTTTTGTTTTTAAAGAAATACCTGTCCAGTGTGAATCTGGTTTTCCATGAAGATGTCTGTATCTGTGGTTGGGCTGTGTCAAGTAACATTGCTAAGCTGTTTTTTTTTTTTTTGACACTGTAGCTTACTGTGATCCACAGATCTGAGTTCTAGGAAATACAAAAGCCATGCAAAGCAACTTTTTCAAGCAGCACGGGTAGGCAAGAAATCTGCATTTTAAGTAAACTTTCCCTACTGCCACCCTATCCTGGTTCTGCCTTAGACAGTTCAAATGAGAAGTACTACCCAAAACTACCTAGGTTCGCTAGCTAAGTTGAAGGCATTTTTATTTCTGTGCCTCAGGAAATAGGTATTTGAAGGAAAGTGCCTCACTGATGGGTCTGCCATGTACTTCTTATGTCTTATTACTAACTTGCCCCATTCTTTCTAGTTTGGTGCTTTGAAAAGACAACATTCTCTTATAAATGTTTTTCTTGTATAAAGCATCAGACACGATAATGTACTTAGTAAAATTGAGGAAACATTATTCTTTCCATAACATCCTTTTAGAACATATGTTGTAATCATCATTTCAAATAAAGAACCAGAAGAGATGTCAGTATAATAAGGGACTATTGCTTCCTTAACCTTCAATAATATACAATTAATATTTTTCTCTTTACAGCTATGAATTCCAGGTGAAGCCCAAAAACCCACTTGGTGAAGGCCCAGCCAGCAACACAGTAGCATTCAGTACTGAATCAGGTAACAACATGGATATTAATCCCTAACAAAAATGTGAAAGGATCTGATAGGAGAAATGTTTTGGATAGGGAGTCTGAAACCCAGCTAAACTCTGTATATGTAGTTTCAGGAATTACTAAAACCTATCCAAGAGAAAACGCTAACTGATGAAGGTAGACTCATGACACCACCATTTTGCTTTTCCTCCTTTCTTTGATGTCAGCAAAAAAAAAAAAAAAAAGATACCCATTTAAAAAAAGTATATGTTATACTCAAAAGAACTAGTAAATGAGTGTTCTCCCTATTATACCTAGATGAAGGTATCAGTGAGTAAATCAAGGAAGGGCATCTGTGAAATTTTCCAAGCACACCTTCCAAGCTCCCACTCCTTAGTACTACTCTTCCATAATGAGTAAGTTTGAGTCATTTATACTCAAATGGACATACCTTAAGGACATACTCATACGTGACATAAACAGGTCACTGATGTGTAAATGCCATATCTTTAGCATGAAAAACTAAAGATGCAAATGAGTTTTAGAGTATATAATAGATATTGTGAAATAAAAAAATATTCAAAGGGAAAGGGAGGAAGGGTAAGTAAAGATGGGTAAGAAAAAATTTGATGGTAAAAAAAGGAAGCAAAGCTTATTCATATAGGGGAATAAAAGGATTGTAGGGTGGACAAGGAAATGGGAAAAATGAGAATTACAAATTCTCAATGTTGAGTGATGATGTATACCTAAAATGTATTAAAATCAATTAAAAGATATGTAAATACAGCATTATTTACAAAATGTTTATGTCAACTATACTTCACAACACCTGGGTGACTTTAGTGTTTTGTTTTGTTTTTTTGTGTAAGAGGAAACTTGAAATTGAAGGGTAGTGTAGTACAAAGGCTCCTTCCTCTTCTCTTCATATATATATATATATATATATATATATATATATATATATATATATATATATATATATAAAAAGACTCTTAAGACACTTTTCACTGCCTGACCCATTATTCAATTTTCAAAGAAAACTTTCAAATTCAGTCTTTAGCAAGAGTGTATCATTTTGCAAGTAAGATATGCCACTGGAATTTTACTTTACGTAAGAATTTTACTTTATTAATGGCTGATTTCTGTGTTTGGTGTCCCTCCTTAGCTGACCCAAGAGTGAGTGAACCAGTTTCTGGTAAGTACCTGAATCGGTGGGAACAAGCATATGCTTTTCTAAACAGGCTAAAGAGACATGGTAGAATTTAGGTTATGATTTATTTTATTCCTTGAGCTTTTTCAGAAATCAAGCAGGTGTGAATAACTTGATGAATATAAAGAAACTATGATACTGCAGGGGCAAGTCAGATACTTTGAAACTTGCTTTCACTCATGTACCAGGCCAGTCCAAATTTTATTAAGATATTTTAGTGTAATATTTAAGGATTTGTTTGAATCTTTTATGTTGTAAAACTAAACCTAAATTTATCCATAAAGGATAGTATATATTTAGCATCTAAACAGACTGCTTTGAGATTTATCTCAATATTAACAGAAGCCTGAGTTTGTTTAAACTCTCAGACTATTTTTGGTTCCCATATTTAGTCCGGGGGGGGGGTGGATGTAAGTATCAGCAAGTTGGCAATGAATTTTGCAGACTAGTTTTGTAAAAATTTGAGGACACTCTTCAGTACCTGAGAGTCAGACAGTAACTCAAACCATGTCTCTTCCTAACACAGGAGGAAGAGATGCCATCTGGACCGAAAGACCCTTTAACTCTGACTCTTATTCAGAATGTAAAGGCAAACAGTATGTTAAAAGGACATGGTATAAAAAATTTGTAGGCGTGCAGCTATGCAACTCTCTTAGATACAAGATTTATCTGAGTGACTCCCTTACAGGTAAGTAGGGCTACTAGCTGTTCTGAACTTTTGCCTTCAGAGAATGTTTGCTGTGCTCTCTACCTTGACCTTGTCTGTGAAGTCCCAGGCACTAATGGGTGATTAAGCATTCTACTTGTTTTCCTCTAAGAAAAGCATTATTGAAATAGTCTCTTCCTAAAAGACAAAGACTTTGACCTGATATTAGAAAGTAACGAAAATCAAAGACACAGTAACATTATGGCACACTATGTAAAGGTACTACTAATATTTAAGTTCAGTTTTATAGCCATCCAAGGATAAAAAGTGTATTGATGATAAAACTATACTTAACTAGTTGTGGAAGAAACACAGCATCCTGAAGATGCTAGAAGGGCTATCACACCTTGCCTGATATCCAACAGTCTGTAATTTTTCTCCTATAGTTATATAATAGAAGTTTAACAAATATATAAGGCTGTCTCCAACACTAGGGAGATTAGATGTGAGTTCACTCACTTTAAAAATATTTATATTAATCTGCTTTGTGCTAGGCACTTGTTGCTAATGACTAAACAGCAAATGACATTTTCAGGTAGCATATACCTTTTCCTCTATTTAGGGAGACAAATATGTAAAAAACAATTTCATACAGGTGCTTTAAAGACAATTTTAAGGGTAGGAGAATGGCTTAAGAAGGATTAGAAGCTCCTTTAGTTAGAATGGTTTTAGGGACTGTCTCTCCATAAAGTTAACACTTGTACTAAGTAGAAAATTATGAGAACAAACCAAAGGTCTAGGAAGAAAAAATGTAGAAGTAAATGTGCAAAGGCCTGACGCAGAAAACATCTGGCCAATATGTCTATCTCATTTAAGACTGAGGAGGAAATTTTAAAAGTTGCCTTTTTATCACAGAAAATGAAATCTAAACTGACTCAGGAAGCAACAAGATCCTCGATTACTATTCAGGAGAGGGATTAAGGCTAAGAGCTAAAGGTAACATTTCATTAGCAACCTCCACTCTTTTGATTACAATATAGCAGTGCTTTTTTACTATTTGTATTAGTCTTCCAATTCCAATCCTGTGCCTGAAAAAAGGTTTCCAATTCTTGGTGTAATGAGAGACTGCTAGAGAAAATTATTGGGAATGGGGGTAGCATCACCTTACTGACTTTTTTTTTAAGCGAATCACTAGTCTGTAAAAAAAGGAGGGAGAAATAATACAGGAAGGCATGAAAGAAGTCAAGAGCCTCAGCTGGAAGATTATATTTCTGTCCAGGAGATACTGGTGGCTAGTAAAGAGTAAGGAAAATGTATGAGAATGAGTAAGTTTATTTTTTGAAATGATTTATTTCAGAATTGTCATATATTACATTTCTGCTTTTTCAGGAAAATTTTATAACATAGGCGACCAGAGGGGCCATGGAGAAGATCACTGTCAGTTTGTGGATTCATTTTTAGATGGCCGCACAGGACAGCAGCTCTCTTCTGATCAGTTACCCACCAAAGAAGGTATGTTTTCTGATATTTCTCAGAAGCAACAGAGCTTTCTAGGTTAACTCAGAAGTAAGCTGTTAGAAAAGTAATCAAGTTAAAAATAATTATATAGTACTATTGTTCTCATTATCTGGCTTGAAAAAAATGAAGAAACTTAAGTTTCTCAACTCACAGAGTCAGATACAGACATAAATAAATGTACCTTACTTTTAAGTGAATCTGTATTTGCAAATACAGCTATAAAAGACCAGTGTTTCCCAAACTTAAATCATTCAAGTTTCAACTTGTTTTTCATCATACAGACCACCCCTGCATTAACTTTTACTTCACTAAAAATTTTAAAATTTATTATAACACATGGAAGACAAGTCATATGTAACAATTTTGCTGTGGAATAATGTTTAATTTGGTAAATACACGTTAGCTCCCAATTGTAGTGAAGACTGAAAAAAAGTGAAAATTATTTTAATTCATGTCTAAGCAATGAAGAAGGGATAAATTAAATTATTCAGGAAGCAGTAAGAGGTTCTTTAAATACTTTCAATTATTTGATTAGACTGTTCAGGAACAACCCTCCCCCACTGGTAATTATACAAACACTAACCATAGGTCACAGGTATGTAAATATGACACCTTTTCTCTGGTATGAGAAAAGATGTAGATGTAAACAAGATGTAAAGAATAAATACTTAAAAAGAGAAAGAAAGCACATGTATGTGGGGGGTGGTAGGGTACATAGGGATATGAGTAAAAATGAGAATTAACTTGTGTCATATACTGATACAAATTCCCCAATGTTAAGTGTGATTGTGAGCTGTATATAAAATGTACCAATAAAGAATTCAATTAAGAAAATACCATACCAGGGCTGGAGATTTAGCTCAGTGGTTCCAGTGCCTGCCTCGCAAGCGCAAGGCCCTGAGTTCGATCTGGTAACCACATACAATGCTGGGCATGGTGACTCACGCCCACCAGCAATCAATACCACATACCACAGTGCTGGGCATGGTGGCTCATGCCTGTAATCCCAGCACTTGTGAGGCAGAGGCAGGAGGACTGCTGAGTTCCAGGCTTGCCTGAGCTACATGGTGAGCACAGGGCCAGCCTGAACTACAAAGCGAGACCCTGTCTCAAAAAACAAAAACAAAAACAAAAACCCATACCAAAAGACAACTCAAGATCGCTAAATCTATTAATGGAGCAGTTGAAATTCAGAATACAAGTTCTCAGGTATTATCAATGATCCCATCCAAACTTATTAAGTCAAATGTCAAGGATTTTCTGGTTTCTATGATTTTAAGTAGCTATTATATCAGAGGAAAGACATCTAGTTTAAGTTCTTCACCCAGAGTTTTTCAGTCATTCAGTAACATCCTGCAATCTAAGAAGAGTGAGGTAAAAGTGTAACATACCAGCTATTAAAACTCAATTATTTTCTCTCAGGTTATTTCAGAGCAGTTCGCCAGGAACCTGTCCAATTTGGAGAAATAGGTGGACATACCCAAATCAATTATGTCCAGTGGTATGAGTGTGGGACTACAATTCCTGGGAAATGGTAGATGCTGCAATTATGCTTCAACTTCTGGTTCATGTCCTACAAGACCCCCAAAAAGCAAACAAACAAAAATACCCAGTATGGTGTTTTTCTCATCCTTCTAAGCCAATTTTGTTTACTATGTATTAAAGCCTGCAATCTAATAGCAATATTAGGTGTTTAGAAGAAAAAGATTGCTGAGAATATTTATCAGTTTTTACAAAGCAAGATATTGACATAACAGAATAACATTTTTAGGGAAGCTGGCTCCCTATTCATGGTATTTTAAGAGATCTTGTGTATATTATTTATCATACTGTTGTAATGATGTTTTGAGATACTTTTATAACAAAATTAACATCAAAAACATAATATACTTTTTAAAATATTTACTTTTATTGATATGTAAGCTTCCTTCTGGTGAGTTAAATCCTTAAATCTCTAGTTAGTTTAACTTATTAGATCAATTATCTTCAGCACAAGTATCTGGGAAAAACAGGTCTTAATGTTTATTTAAACAATTTTTTTTTATCAACAGCTAAATACACGTTCTGAGTTTATTCACAGTAATGTAAATTTCCATAAAATATCAACAATTACTGAAAATATTCTGTATCAGTAATTCTGACTAAAAATGGAGCTCAAAATCTGATATATTGAATTTTAAAAGAAGTATACCAGTATCTGAATACACTGTTAAACTAGCCCTTTAAACTGCTTTCCTGTTGTTTTTATGACTTTAGTCAAACTGTGTGCAGGTTGAATGTGAAGTCTGAGCATAAAAAAATAATGCACAAAGAGTTTCCTACCATTTTACAAATGGCTATTTGCTCTATATTTATATACTAGACCTCTATGAATGAATGTATCAGGGTGTTTCTGTAGTTCTTAACTCAAGGTGTAATAAAAATCTGACCTTTTCATTAAATGTATTGTTTTTATTCATGTTGGAGATGGAAATGCTACGTTGTTACCCTTGTTATGAAAGATCTTTTCCTACGCTTATCTTTCAACATGGTTTGATTTTATCAATGCTACACTTCGTATTTTTCAAGTAAGTATAAATTCTTCAATAAAGAGATGTAGTTTTTTTAAGACTGAGGTTCATTTTTCTTGAATTTCTGAATGGTTCATCTATATGTAAACAACTTTATCTCCATAAGAAAATCACAGAGTTAGGATCTATTAAACCCCCTTATATCTTTTTAACACTGTATCTACTGTGCTTACATCCTCAATTAAGCGCTCTTCTGATAAAGTCTACTTTAAGGTTTGAACAAATGACTGAAATAAATTTCTTTGAAAAGAACAAACATTAACAAGGACTTCTGTAAAACAGGACTTTTCTCTCATTTAATGATTAAATTACAAGACGATGAATGGATTCAATCACTTTTATTAACCTATCAATGTTACATTTTATATATAGTATCTAGTCATCTTCTCAAAGGATTCTACTTTAGTACATCAGGTTAACAGTAAAAAGCCAAATAAGATGGCTAAACCTCAACCTAGCATTGTAATATCCTCTGGACAAGAGAAGCTAGAAAGCCAATCACTTTACACACATGTAAGAGTAGTGTTCCAAAATAACTAGAAAGCTGCTACATTTTTAAGCAGGGAAGGAAATAATTTTGATTTTGGTCTTTTTTTTTTTGTGTTCCAGCAAATTATACTTTCAATTAACAGCAACAATGATACCATAAAAAATGCTCTGCTTTTTAAATTTCTGAACTTCAATACAAATTAAAATAAAATAGTATTGGAGTCTTGGGAGGCAAACAGCTATCAGAGAGCTGAACCTCCTTATCGATAACCTGGTCCAGGTTGGGTATAGCCCTGACTAAAGGCAGGACGATTGCGTGCATAAGGGTTAGGCCCACTTGGAGGTGGGGCCATGGCACTTCCTGGAGGTGGCGTAAAACCTGGTCTTGGCTGATAAGCCCCAGGTTGGCTTGGAGCCATTCCAGCCTGAGAGGCAGGGGGTACAGTGTAATTAGTAGGCTGAGAAGTTTGGGTGGTATAAGTTTGTTGAGGATAACTGCTCGCCTGGTACTGTTGTGGTGGTTGAGCAGACATCTGTTGAGGCTGACCAGAAAAGGCGGGAGCTGGTGCCTGCGAAGTTGGCTGCTGGCCGTATCCCTGGAACTGCTGAGGTTGCTGAGGTCCAGTCTGCTGACTATAGCTAGCTGAAAAGGCAAAACAAATAGTATATATACTGTGTCTCTCTTTTGATGAAAGGTTTCCAGAGAATTAGTCTTACTGTTATGGATCAAAAAGATTAAAATTTTAATAAACTTACAAATAATTAAGCAATGAATGACATATTCCTTCATAAAATATTTCAAGACCATTTATTAAGCATTTTTTAGAAAACTTTAAAACTAATATTAAAATGAATTCAACATATATCCTGAGAGCAAATTCCTGTTCCAGTATAATTTCTAGTGTAAAGATGCTTGAATAATAAAAGGAATTAACATATTTCCTAGGAAGACCAAAAACATAAAAACTAAACAGTAATTAACATGGTTGTGATGGGAGGCCTATTTACAACAGAAAAATTGCAGAGAATGAGTATTTTTAAGTGAAACAATACTATAGACACATTTTATTACATTGAGATCCTTTTGTTTTATTCACTCAGTTATTTTGCCATTTAAGAATAAATACTATGTACCATTTCCATAATCCTTAGGCTTTTTCACTTTTATATTTGGTAACCTGATGCTTTAGTACAACTAAAACTTTTAACTTAGCAGTACAGCATAACATACAAAAAACATACTGTATTGCCCAATATAATCAACATCCACATTTATTATTTACGAAGATTCAACTTTTTAAAAACAAAATCTGCTTCACTGAAAACTACCATGAAACACACCTGCAGCTACTTGCAATGAAACCTCTCCAATGACTGGAATCCTGTCAGCATTAAATACCAGATACATAAGAACATTATTAAAATATGTACAACCCTGCATTTAAAAAAAAAAGGATTGAATGAATTTGAGTATATTCTGAACTCACCTTGAACCTGGGTTCAAAATTTACTCATGAAAGAAATATAGTCCATGAACAAAACTGCAAAAGGTCAGAGGGAACCTGGCAAACCAACAGTGTCAAAATGGTCCAATTTATTTCCATAATTTTCAAATTCAAATTAATAGGACTACTGAGATCAGAAATACAAAGATAATTTCAAAAGAACTAAACTTTACTGAGTGAACACCCTGAAGTTATTAAATGAAAGCTTAGCTGTTAATAAGGAAATCAAATATCTAAAGCATTTTATTCATGGTAGCATTTAAATTACTAAAATAAATTCACAATAAACCTTAAATGGCATACAATTTCTCCTATCTACTACATAAAAGTTTTGAATTTAGTTTTCTGTTAATTTTTAGCAAAAGAAAAGAATTTGGCTTTATGCTGAAAATGTCTACCCAATTTAAGACTGAGGAGGAAATTTTAAAAGTTGCCTTTTTATCACGGCAAATGAAATCTAAACTGACTCAGGAAGCAACAAGATCCTCGATTACTATTCAGGAGAGGGATTAAGGCTAAAAGCTAAAGATAACATTTCATTAGCAACCTCCACTCTTTTGACTATAATATAGCAATGCTTTTTTACTATCTGCATTAGCCTTCCACTTCCAAGCCTGCCTCTGAAAAAAAAAAAAAAATGAGTAACTTTTGGTGCAAAATATCAAATTCCAAGACTTAGAAACTGATTTTAAAATCAATTAAAAAAGGATCATATAGCAAAAAGTCTATTTATCATTTAGGCTTTATGGAAAAAAAAAAAACTACTAACTCTTGGCCTAGATTGGACAATGCAAAATGACATATTTCTCTGGTGTGAGAAACTGAAGGTGTAAATGAGGTCCAAAATGTATGATAGGTACTGCGAAATAGGAAAAGAATGCCCAAAGGGAAAGGGAAACTGAATGGGGGCAAGGGAAAGCAAAGAAATTTGATGGTAAAAAGGAAAAAAACAGAAACAATGTATATAGGAGTTTGGAGGACTAAAGGGAGGGCAAGGGTATTGGAAAAAATAAAAATCAAGATATATCACGTATAAGTACAAATTCTCAATGAGAAATGTGAGCATGATATATTTCTAAAATGTATCAATAAACTTAATTTATTAAAAAAATTGAGAGAAGTAGGGTTTAGTCCAGCTCTTCCACTGAATCGTTTTATGTCCTATAACAAGTTGCAACCTTCTTGACCTTAATCGTTTCATTCATTAAATGAGTAAGTGGGATAAGACGCTGGGTCCCCAGCCATGGCTGCAGATGACCTGTGAGGCTTTTAAAATACATTACCACAGCCTGAGTCCAACCCCAACCAAATATCGAACAGAACCTATGCAAGTGGAGCCCAGGTATCAACAGGTTCCTCTTCAGTGACTGAAGCACAATGTGGGCTAAAATCCCCTAGCTCAAATGATGACTAGATCTTAAGTTCCCTCCATTTCTTTTATACAATTAAAAAGTACCAGCCAGGGCCAGAGGATTAGCTCAGTGGTTCTGGCGCCTGCCTCACAAGTGCAAGGTCCTGAGTTCGATCCCCGGTAACTACACACAATGCTGGGTGTGGAGACTCATGCCCACCAGCAATCAATACCACATACCACAGTGCCTGGCGTGGTGGCTCACGCCTGTCATCCCAGCACTCGGGAGGCAGAGACAGGCGGATTGCTGAGTTCAAGGCTTGCCTGGGCTACATAGTGAGCTCAGAGCCAGCCTGAACTACGAAGCGAGACCCTGTCTCAAAAAAAAAAAAAAGTACCAGCCACACATTAAGTCACACTATAGCAAATACAAACCAAACAAAATTGTTGTTTGTGTTAAAATATATCAAACTCGAATTTATGCCAGAATTTTATGGTCTAGGTCAGGGGTCAGCAAAAAAGGGCAGATTTACAAGGAAAAGAGGCTGGTTAAGTTTGGCACAGAGAAGTACTTTTAAGGCTTATCCTCTCTCCATCCAAGTACTGAAGCAGACCGTAAATATTTAGGCTTTGTGGACCATATCGTATAGGTTACAACTACTCAATTCTGCCATTATTGTGCCAAGTTAGCAACCAAAAATACACAAAGGAACAGGGTTAGAAATGCTCCATTAAAACTATTCACAAAAAAGGGAAGGTTTGCAAAATATAATTTAAACAAAATTCAACTTATATCTTCTTTTTTATAGTACTGAGGATTGAACCCAGGGTTCACACATACTAAGCAAGCACTCTGCCCCAGGTGTTTTGTTTTTTAATGTTAAAGTCTCAAATTATTCAGGATGGCCTCCAGTCCTTCTTCTACCTCCCAAGTAGCTGTGATTATAGGCATTTGTCATTACACCAGCTCATAAATTATTTTTAATTAGAGTTGAAAGTTTTATTTTTAAATATCTGGATGTAAACCAAGACTTGGAATCCAACTCTCTGGCATAAATATAAAATTACCTAAAGTAAAATTTATTACACTTAAATGCAGATAATCATCAGTAGACAGAGGTATATCAAAAACGAAACGCTTTGGATTCTTGTTTAAAACGACTAAACAATGTTCTTCATTGAGTTATATTTTAAGTTATTTTCACAGCATATTTTTGTTTTTTCTACATTCTATCAGGGGACATAAACTCCTAAGTAACTTAATTTTAATAAGATCCCTTCTCTTTGAGAGAACTGTTAATATTTCTACAGGTAATAAGAATATACTGGAATGCCATGGTATATACAAATGGGATAGAAAATCCTATTTTCTGTAGCTCTAAGGCATTTAGAGCTAAGCTGATCATGTTAGTAAGGGATAACTTTGTAGTAACAGTGTTTTTATACTACAAGTTATTACAGAATCATCTTTTGTAAGTCTTATTTGTCCACAAAAAATGAAATGTTAATCTTTCCAATAAAATATGTATAAATTTTAAGTAAGACAAATGTCTCTCCTGATAAGTATTTAATACCTACTACAGCAATGTATTATAGTCAGGTACTTAAAACAGAAGAGCTTAAAATTGAGAAAGTACAGAAATCAATTGCAAACCCTAAGCCATCTCCCTTTCAACACCAGCTCACCTGAGTATTGAATACCATACTGCTGAGGTTGCTGAGGCGGAGCCTGAGGCTGCTGTGCACCATAGCCAGCTTGCTGCTGGTACTGTTGGTACATCTGACCTAAGAAAGAAAATACAAAGAAAAAAGACATGTCTAGATTGGCAGAGAAAAATATTTTTAAAGCACATTTATGTTCTCCTGCTATCCATTCAAATAATAAACACACTGAGCAATAACATAAATGTCTATGAAGGAAAAGAATGAAGAATTTAAGACTGAGGAGAACTATTAATTGGCAATAAACACTACATAACACAAGTGGTTACTATTTTATAAACTCTAGAAAAACAAATGTTTTCAAACTCATCAAAAAAATACTGGTCTGTTCAATGAAAATCAAGTGAGCTGAAATCAGTAAGTAAAAATCTGAGAAAATGGACAATAATTCCTCAATCTTTCCCAATGGACATTTATACTTTAAGGGATATTAGATGTTATTATGGTAGCAAATAATATCTCTTCTTCTAAAACTCAAAATCACCTTTGGAATTTGCCACCGGTTGGAATTTCTACAATAATCCAATCTTACTATCCTAGCCAATTATATGGAATTGATAAAGCCTATATCGTTCTTTACTGCACTTTTTTTGTTTTTTTTGAGACAGGGTTTTGCTTTGTAGTTCAGGCTGGCCCTGAGCTCAGTAGCCCAGATAAGCCTCAAACTCACAGCAGTTCTCCTGCCTCTGCCCCCCGAGTGCTGGGATGACAGGAGTGAGCCACCATGCCCAGCACTGTCGTGTGTGCTACTGATTACTGGTAGGCATGAATCACCACACCTGGCTGAGGAAAACTTCTTATATCAGGGGAGGCAGGAAGCACAGAGAGAAGGAAGAGGCCAAGAAAGGAGATACAACCTTCTAAGTCACACTCCCATCCAAAAGCCACATGAAGCTTTGGGACATTGTCTATCTAACTCATAATAGAAAATAAATGTTTGTTTCAAGCTTCTACATTTGGGAATAACAAGTAGCAATAGATAGCTCACATAGTTTTTATTTTGCAAACATGTGGGAATTATAGCCATTAGAAGAAAAAAATGATTCCAAGGACATGTTACAAAGAATGGTAAAATATGGAAGCCACATGATGGTCATGAAAGGTCAATTATTCTGTGGTATGTTTCAAAATTTACACAAGAAGCTATCTTAAAGCCTCCTCAATTTTTTGTTACACTGGCATATAACTAGAGATTTTAATTATACCCTTTTTAACCTTTTTAGTTTAATTAATCTACTCGATCTATGATGATTTTTCTTGTTCTTCCCATTACCCCCTATAATACACATAATTTCACACCAAGAGGCACTGGATTTATCTAATTTTGCTCTTAATAATGTGCCGTATGACATACCATGAACAACAGATGGCACATACGACAGTGACCTCAACTCTGAATGTATCACTAAAGTAATATAAGTTTCTATTTCAAAAGTCCTCAATTTTAGGCTATAATCCTCTTTTTAATGTGACTGATAACAATCACTTTCTTCTAGTGATGAATTAATCAGCTTCTGGTGCTGAAAATACATCACACTACCACCTTTTTATACAACTTAGAGAACCACCTGGAGCTTAATGTTTTAAAGTAGAACATATGGCTTTACAGGTCCTAAAATGCATGGACAATTAACAGAAATAACACTATATCAGGTAGGATCCTAATGTAATAAATACTTTGCCATGTCTTACAAAGTTCCAAGGGTTTCCAAGAAGTATCTCAGTATAATGCCTATCATGAGCTTGTGATTCCTCAATCTCCTTAAACGATAGTCATGCCCCTTTTACTTATTTTAAAACCTGACCTTTACAGTCACATTTTATTCAACATTAATGATACTTTTTTGAAACTACTGGTTTGGCCCAATTTTAACATTTTATTATCATGAGAATATTAAAATTTACAGTGACTAAATTACTCACCCAAAGATGCATTTAAAAAATTTGACTTAGCCAGCAGACTGAAGGCCGCCCACTGTACCGCGGAGCGACACAGACTTGGCTACTGGGCACCATCCGTTTCAGGCGGACTGTACCCCAGGGCAGCACAGACTCGGCTACCGGGCGCCATCCGTTTCCGGTGGCAGTGGAGGACTGAAGCCTGTCCATCAGCCCACTATACCCGGAGCTGTGCAGTGGGGAGTCAGGTACGGACCCTGGACACCATCCCGACCACGGAGGGTTGAGGGGCTCTGCCCAGCCCCAACCCCACCCCTGAGCTGCATTGTGAGGACCCAGGTCCTAGAGGAGCCCGAGCCATCTCCTGCGTCCCTCCGCAGGAGGCGTACTCCTAGAGCCACTCTGAGAGACCAGGCAAGATTTAAAAAAAAAAAAGGGTGGAGAGAATCTAGCTTCTATTTTGCCATCTACTCCTAGATCCCTCTATTCACCTCTTGTCCCAACACCCTTGCCTATCTTCCTGTCAGCAGCAATACCCAGAAGTAAAAGACTCTTAGGCTGCCCTATTTCTTCTTCTGTACTAGTATAAGAAGGTGTGCAAAGTCTCCAACGGTCTTACAGCATACAATTGGTACTGTTGTACATATGCCCTTTTATCCTCTATTACCTGCTGGCATATATAAGATTCTAGGGTATAGGTGATCTTCATAAACCTGCTAACCCTATTTCATTCTCCTCCTGTCTCCCTACCTCCCTGATTCCCCAGTGACCTCTTATCCCCAAAGGGTTCAGGGGGTACATTTACGATCTATATGTTGTATATACATTGCTGATTAATTCTAAATTCTGGCATATGGACATTGAGGTAACTCATAAGCTCAAAGTCTCCAGAATAGAATTTAACAAACCTTTTTATCTTGTTTACTGTGTTTAATACTGATATTAGCATTTACTGTATTATGGTAACAAACATGATGTGATTACTCTGCTCAAATACTTCCCATGATATGTCAGAAATGAGAACTCTCAAGGGTCATTACAGATTCAAGGAGGACCCCCCAAGAAAGTGCCACATCCAAAAGGCCCCAGATAATAGAAAGAGACCTACAACAAACACTGCCCTGTCATCAGGCAAAGAAGAGCATTAATAACAATGAAAGAGTAGAAATGAGAAAATACACAAAAAACCAGACACAAAGATCACCACCACAGGGAAATTTCAGAGAAAAGGGAAATAGGGCAAACTGAAACTCAAACACCAGGACTCTTGGAGATGGTAACTAAAGCAGATCTAGTAAAATGGAAAGCAGAACTCATCTCTGAGATCAAAACAGGGATCCTGTCCACAGTGAAAGACATCACTAAAGAAGAGATCAGCGAGATGATAGAATCCAAGATAGCAGAAGCAATGGAACCTTTTAAACAGCTTCATGCAGGGCTCCAAGGAATGATGAAGGAGAATGAAAGCTTGCGCAGTAGGATGAATGAAGCAGAGAACCGAATCTCAGACCTAGAGGACAGCATAGCAGCCAATGAGCAAGAAAGGTATAATCTATGGAAAAGAGCAAGGGATCATGAGAAATTAATTCAACAGCTTCTAGATGACTCAAAGAAAAATAACATAAGACTGATTGGAGTCACTGAGGAAGCAGAAGACAGTTTAAAAGACATAAAAAAGCTATTGTCAGAGATAACAACAGAAAACTTCACAGGAAAAGAAAAAGACATACAGATAAATGAGGCCTATAGGACTCCAAAATGCCGTGACATAAAAATATCTACACCTAGACATATACTTACCAAGGTCCCAGATGTACAACAAAAGAATGAAATACTGAAAGCAGTGAGAGAAAGGAAGAAAATCACCTACAAAGGGAAGCCCATTAGGATCACAGCAGACTTCTCAACACGAACACTCAGTGCAAGGAGAGCGTGGAGAGAAGTATTTCAGGCATTGCAGGAAAATAATCTCCAACCTAGACTGTTGTATCCTGCAAAACTATCTTTCAGAATAGACGGGGAAATAAGATAAAGAACACTTGAAAAACTTCACAAATACGAAACCTGCACTCCAAAACATCCTAAAGAACATCTTGGAAAAAAAACACAGAAAATTCCATACCCACAAGACCCAGGAGAGTGAACTCATTGGGGCAAACAAGAAACTAAATAGAAAAGGGGAAAAGCAAAGAAGAAAAGAACCAAGAACAGGGAAACATGGCAGCTCTGAATATGTCCATATCAGTCATAACCTTTTAATGTCAATGGACTCAATGGGCCAATTAAAAGACACAGACTAGCAGATTGGATCAAGAAGCAAGATCCTACAATCTGCTGCATACAGGAAACACACCTAATTCAGAAGGAAACCCATCGACTGAAAATAAAAGCTTGGAAAACAATCCTCCATGCCATAGGAAACTGCAAAAAAGCAGGAGTGGCTATCTTGTTTGCAGATAAAATAGATTTCAAACCCAAACTGAATAAAAGAGATAAAGAAGGTCACTATATTCTCATACAGGGAACTATCCAAGAGAAAGAAATAACACTCATAAATATTTATGCACCAAACTCTAATGCACCCAACTATATAAAACAAACATTACTGGACATGAAAAGCCAGTTATCCACGAATACAATAGTAGTAGGGGATTTTAATACTCCACTGTCACAAATTGACAGATCAACTGGACAAAGAATCAGTAAGGAAATACTTGAGCTCAATCAAACTTTTGAGCAAATGAACTCATTAGATGCCTACAGAATTTTTCACCCTTCAAAGTGAGACTATACCTTCTTCTCAGCTGCTCATGGATCATTCTCCAAAATAGATCACATTCTAGTCCATAGAACAAGCTTAAGTAGATGCAAAGGAATCAAAGTTATCCCCTGCATACTATCAGACCATAGTGCCTTGAAACTGGAGCTGAATAGCAGAAGAAATTCCAAGATCCTCACAAACACATGGAAATTGAACAACACTCTGT